>JASANA010005692.1:0-18129 GCA_030248095.1 Ptycholaimellus sp. GST1_10 | reverse complement strand
CAAGTATAGGGATAAAAGGTCTATGGGCTATGATTGCTCAGTCAATTTGAGCTGGAAATTTCAAATATGAAACACGCTCTACAGGGTGGTACATTTTTAGACTGAATTACAAATTTTTTATTTTCGACAATTTTTTCACCTACTGACGTCAGTTGTATATTCGACCTGGCTTGAATTTCAGAAGCCTCCAAACTACGGGTGCCCCTACAGCTTCAGCGGCATCGCTCCAAAGGCTGGAACCTCTCCCCCGCCGACGCCTCCCTCTGCAGGCTCTTCGACGGCAACCACGGCTGCCTGGACTCTGGTTCACTTGCTCTCTTTTTTTCCTGGCAACACGGGGTAGAGGCTGGGTGCTGAAGGCTGAGACAGAGCCCCAGATGCCGCCTACCACCCGCCCGTCCATGACGACTACTCTGGCTACCTTTTCCTTTTCCTCCACGGCTGCGGGGCGGGTGACCAGCGCAGAGCCGCCGATGGAGCAGCCCCAGCCCGTCCCCTACTTCACCCTTGGCCCTCTCCTTGAGCGACCTGGCATCCTTCCTAGCCCCACCAGCAGCAGGCGCAACGGCGGCCTGCCCATCCAACCGCCCCCTTCCCTGGAAAGCCTGCCCGCCTTGGTCCACCACAACCCCGTCGTCTGGCCCCGCGAGGAGGCTGCCGTCAAGCCCGCCGTACGCAAGGACCTCGCCCCAGCCCCTACCCTAGGCACAACTGGGGCAGTGCCCACATTGCCCATTCAGACCCTGCCTCTCACCACCCCGTCTGAGAAGAGCATCCCCGTTGCCAGCCGCCCCCGTGTGGAGGCCAAGCCCTCCGTGCGCAAGGACCCCGTCCCTACCCTCGGCACACCTCGACCAGCCTTCATCCAGCCCAGGCCTCTGCCAGCCCCTCCCACCAGCCCGAATGTGGAGAGCGACCCCGGCGCCAGCCGGTGGCGAGAGGAGGCCGCCGACGGCAAGCAGCCCATGCACAAGGGCCCCAGCAAGGTCGCAAATCCAGTACCTCCCCTGCCTGCAACTCTTCCTCCCGCAACGACCATGCTGCCAAGGACGGAGGCTGAGGTCGTGGAGCAGACGGGAATCGAGCTCCCTGTCGCTATACCTACCAGCACGGCTGCTACTACGAGGGCAGAAAGCAGCAGTGCAGCAGAGCCCAGCAGTGCAGCAGAGCCCAGCAGCCAGCAGACGTCGGCCGCCAGCCTTCCGCCCGTCTACACCAGCAGCGTCATCCACACCAGCGCCAAGGCGACCAGCAGCACCTCTACCCCTGCAACAACCCCAAGTATAGTCTACATTTCCACCAGCAGGATGGTTGCACGAATTGTCCATCTAAAATACGGCTTCGACATCTTCTGGCCACATATTCAGCCCACCGCCCGAGTTCACGGTACCTTAGGCACACGGCGCAAAGTGATCGTGATCACCCTCCCTGGCCATCCCAACCCGCCGCTCCATCAGCTCCCCGCCACTTCCGATCCAGTCTTCTACACCTACCACAAGACCAAGTTCGAGAACAGACGGCTAGCAAACGAGGAGTTTGAATATTGGCGCAATGTTTGAAAATTTTTTGAAATTTTTTTAAGATTTTTTTTTGCAAAATTGAAATTTGAAGTTTGGCATCATCGTTGGGGCCATTGTGCTTGGGGCTGTCATCATCACCATGTTTGTCTACTGCCTGTACACCAAGTGCTACGTCCCCTACACCTGCCACGCATGCAACAACGGCGGAGTCGGGGCCATCCGAATGAGCGTTCTACCCCCTCTTTTCTCTTACCCCACTTTGCACAAGGCTCTTTGACTGCAGAACCTGCTCAACAACTCTTCATCCTCCTCTGGCGGAAGCACCAACGGGACTCCGAACAAGAAGAAGAAGGCCAAGCGGGTTCCATTTCCCCTCCCCCCTTGCATTTACCGCTAATTGGCCATCTCTCAGCAGGGTCTCTTTGGCGCATCCCCACCGCAGCTGGCTGGGGCTAACCAGGCTGGCCCCAGTGGGCTGGATGGAGGTGGAGGCGGTGGAGGCGGGAATGGCGGGGCAGGAGGCAGAGCTCCCGCTGGGGGCGATGGTGGCAAGTACAACTGGCGCAACGCCGGCCAGTCCAATGTGAAAACCCGCAATCAGGCCAAAAACAACGGCTAGGGAGGGTCTTTCAGCTTTTCATTTCAATGTCAGCCTTAGCACATTTTCATTTTAGCCGTATACTTTACTTTTGAACCAATCAGTTTTCGAAAACGCTTCATTATAGCCTCTTAGGTAGATTGCAGGCTGCATTTCAAGCTTTTTTGTATCACCTAATAAAAAACGCTGTTTCGTAAACTTGTTCATCTACTTTGCGATTCTTTGCTCATTTACTTTGTGAACATTCCTTAAAATTGGTGCCCAATGATACCATTTATCGCTATGCAATGTTGCCCGATTTTACCAGCTACTTACGCTTTATGAACATTCCTACTATGAATTCTGCCTAATAATTGCGATAAATCACTTATTCGTAATAATCATTGTGGTAGTGGTAGGGATTCTGGTATGGATTCTTGATGCTCCCATAGCCCATCCAACCACCTTGGCGGCCTCCGCCGCGTGGCATACCAGCACGAGATGCCCCACCTCTGTATCTTGGTGGGAACCAAACTGGTGAAGAGCCTGAAAATGAAATGTCAAAGCTAAAAGTGGTATTGGTGAATAAACCAAAGATATGGTTTTTCCGTGGTTTAAGCTGTTCTGCAGATGACGATGGCTCATCTGGATTGGTATTTACTTCGTCACCTGTTTCAGCATCTACGACTTCACCGGGGTTTTCAGTCGTATCTCAAAGCCTTTTTCTAGATGGGGAAGAGTGAAAGGGTTGAAAAAACCTGGGTTCGCGTGAATAGCTATTTCATCAGGATCCTGTTCCTGATCCTGATCCAACCCCTTTTTGACCACTACCTCTTCCTTTTCGACCAAAAAGTCCTCGTCATCTTCGGGGATTTTCACGAGCTGCTTTTTTTCTTAAAATTTTCAAGTATAAAAATATAAACAATTTATTTTTAAAAAAACTTTTCTTTTCCGGTTGAGATGAATTAGATGCTTCTGGGTCTTTACACAGCACTGGAGTTGCTCCTGCTAAAATTAATTGATAAAATAAGTATTTTCCAAAAAATTGTCAATTTTGTAAAATTTGCTGAAAATAATTTTTGCAAAATTTTAAAATCAATTGTTAAAAATAGCCATGTTTTCAAAAATATCTCAATATTCAAAAAAAATTTGTTGAAAAAATAATTTTTACAAAATATCAAAACTAGCTGCTAAAAATAACCATTTTTTCAAAAATCTTTCGATTTTCGAAAATTTGTTGAAAAATAATTTTTTAACAAAATTTTGACAAAAATATTAATTTTTTAAAAAAATGGTCAAAATTTGACTAGTGCAAAGGTAAGAAATGTCTCTTGATATTTACATTAGTAAACAATTAATTTCTTTGACTTTCTATACCATGAAAAAAGATGTAGTGGGAAAAGAGCTATGTTTTAACCTTTTTCTGGAGACAGGATGGTGTACAAACCTTTTGGCCGCCCGCGCTTATTTAGCAAAAAAACCGGAGTATGACGAAGAAGTATTGGCTTTAAATCATCGTACTCTATATTACGCTTCAGAGGGATAAGTAATTCTTGTCCTCCTGAGCGGGCAACAATATATGGAGGTTTGGGGAGCTTCAAAATACGTTCATCCTCAAAACCTTCCATTTTAAGACTCTGCTAAATGGCTGTCCTTTATAGCAAATTACATGAGGTAAAAAACTGCTGCAAAATCGCCAAACAGAAAGGCCAGGCAGACTGGTTTCAGCTGAAAAGAGCTATATAAAGCGTCAGTTGAAAAGTTTCCGCAAGGTAGCTGCAATGGTGGAGCCTTTTCTCTGTGTCAAAAAACTGAGCAACAAAGCCACTGTTCCAAGGCGTGGATCAGAGAATGCTGCTGGTCTGGACTTGTTTTCCGCTCAAGAATGCGTAATTCTGGCTAAAGGTTGAAAATGTCAAAATTTCAGCTCAAAACTATTTTCACTTTAGGAAAACGGCTTGTAATGACTGACATCAAAATCAAGCTCCCACCTGGTGTTTATGGTCGAATTGCGCCAAGATCAGGCCTTGCGACAAACTATTTCATTATGATTGGCGCTGGTGTAATTGATCCTGATTATCGAGGCAATGTCGGTGTTTTGATGACCAATCTTTCAAGTATTGATTACAAGGTTACAGTCGGTAATCGAATTGCGCAGCTTATTTGCGAAAAATATCTAATGCCGATTGTTCTTGAAGTTTCTGAGATTGATAACACTGCTCGTGCTTCTGCAGGCTTTGGGTCAACTGGTGGATATTGATTGGTTGATAAATGACGCTGGAAATCTGTACAGAATAAGCTCAGTTCCACAGGCCAAGTAAAATGGTGCAATGTAGAAAATATGAACGCAGTCAAAACGCAGAAACATGTGTGAATCCTAGTGGACAGCGGCTGAAAAATGATGCTGGAAATCTGTACACTTTAGATCCAATTCCATAGATAAATGGTTGGTAATGAGATAAAAACGTGCAAAATATTGGCTCCAGTCAAAGTGCTCAAAATGTGCAATTCAAGCGATGCAGGGATAGGCTGCGAGGGTAGAGACTTACACAAAACGGGCCATTTTGGCGAGTATGCTAAGCTCAGACTCATCCTCCTCCTCCTCCAGGCCTGCATTAGATGTGGAGGGTTCGGTGGTTTGGGGTGCAGGGAGTTGGGGGGTGTTTGAGAGGCGGCGCTTGGTGCCACGCCCGCGCCCACCACGCCCGCCGCGAGTGGCACTGAAGGCGCTCCCCCGCTTTTGACGCTTCATCCCCAGCAGCTCAGCCATCAGTTCCGGCGTAGCAGCAGCCTCTCCAGCCAGCTGACAATCAGCTTCATCTCTTACCTCTTTTACATAAAGAGGAAAACTACATGTGCTGCTGTTGCACTGAGCTGAGCCATTGACGATTCTGTGAAGCGGTGGTCGAAAGAGTTGGCATTGCTGGCTGCGGCGTCCTGCTGGAGGATTAGCTGCAGGAATTGAGGTGAGGATGTTGATACAGCTGGGAATGGCGATGCCGATGATGCAGGGCCCTGGGTGCGCATGTTGTATCGCTTGGGCTGGGGGCAATCTTGAGGGCGCATCGCTGCCTGCGCCTCCCCGCCGGCCCCAGTCACCGCAGGCTGAGGCACAAGAAACGGCGGCGGAGTCAGGTTTCCCGGTGCTCCACCCCTGCTGCTCAAAGGCTCCCCCCGAGGTGCTGATGGGCTGGCTGTATGCTGGTGAGGGATTAGGTGGGCTGGCGGCGGCGGTGGGCGAAAATGGGTTGGGTAGGCCAATGGCAGGGGTAGTAGGCCTTGAGGAGCAGGAGAGGCTGTGTAGGCGTGGGCTAGGCCAGGTGTCGGGTGTGTGAGGCTTGGCGGTGCAGGGGGTCGGTAGTGGAGCGTTTGCGTCCCGGGGTAGGCCGTGTATGGGGAGGTCGGGAGGCGGCTCGAATGGGCTGCTGCAGCTCATTCTATTGCTCAGTCAAGATGGTGCAGGATGAGGGAACCAGGTGGGCGAGGCTGTTCCGGTGGGGCAAGGCTGGCTGGCAGCAGCAGGTGGAAGATCTGGACCAGGTGACCGTAGATGCCCCGGTAGGCCGGTCGGAATCGCGTGATATAGTCTGGTCAATATTGGTCTCTCTCATCAATCGCTAGACAGCTAATAAAGAGCACTTACAGTCGCCCAGGTTTAGAGTGCTCACAAGTGTTTCGCGATAATAGGCATATCTTAGATAATCGTCCATTTTACCCTATGCTCTGCAATAAGGCCTTCTCAGAGGGTATATGACCGAGTGGGGTAAGAAAGGGCAGGTGGGTAGAAAGAGGGCGGGTAGGGCGAGTTTGGGGCTGGTTGGGGCAGGCATCCGGTGACAAAGGGCGCTGGGGGGCCCTACCCTCCTCCCCCGTCCCCTTTTTTAAGAAACACCGTAACCAAAAAATGGCTAACCAGAGAATATCGCAGTGTGATAAGCAGTGAAAATGTAAAAACTGTACAGCTGATGATATATTTACAGGCAGTATGTACATGCAACATGGAGCCTTTAAGTTTTTTAAAAATATATAATTTTTGAAATAAAATCTTTCAAATTTTAAAAATTTTACAGCGTAAATGTTTTACATAACATGGTTTTGATAATATCGTCAGCATCTGTTAAAACATATGCATAAATTGAAGTATTTTTTACAAACGAGATTTTTGGGTATAAAATTTTTGATTGGCGTGTGTTTGTGACTAAAAATTTTGGAAAATTGGGTGAGATTATAACAATAAATTGGAAACAATGTTAGTGTATTGGATGTTTTTCGGCTAAAATTGGGGCTTTCAACTCGAAAATATGATTTTTTTGAGTTAATTTTTAGAAAAATTAAAAATAGTACCTTTTGTAAGTGACGTGGGTAAAATGAAAAAATTGTTGTAAAATTTGAAAAATTTTTCAAAAATATAAAATATTTAAAAACTTAAAGGCTCACAAATGGCACATAGAATTCACTTGGGCTGTAAGTAAAATTGTAAAAGATGGTCGCTATAAATGCTCAACATTTGCAAAACGCCTGTTTGCAGAATGATTTTGCCGCAGAGTTAAAAATCAACAAAGTCTGTGGCAAAATCACACCAACTCTGCGGCAATGTCCCGTTTTCAGAAAGTATGCGGCAAGTTCCCGGAGGGATGATCGGGATGAATAATATTGCTTCTTAAGCTAATTCCATAGAATAGTAAGGACAGTGAATAAAGGACACAAAAGGAGCAGCCAACCTCGTTGAATTTTGCCCGCAATTTAGCAAGAGCATCGGCGGCCATGCTTTTTCTGTCAGCATCGTAGAGTGCTCCTTCCGGATTCCACACCTTTGCAAACAGCATCCAAATGTTCGCAGAGACATTCCTGTCAAACAGCTCACTTCAAGTTTGACCCAATACATACATTATTCAACCCCTTCAAGCCCTGGACCTTGAAGTTAACGTCCCTGGCCAGCTTGGATGCCAGCAGCCGAATGACCAGCGGAACTTCCACCCACTGCAATTACAAGCCAGTACTTTGCCATTGTTGCCATTTGCTTGCCAGAACCTGATCAGCGCATTTTCCAATGTGGAAGCGGATCTCGGTGCCAGCTTGGTTGATGGTCCACGGCGGCTCAGCCAGGATTCCCTCGTCGTGAGCCACTTGCAAAAAGCTCAGCAGGCAACGTGCTCTGGTCAGCTTCAATTGCCTTTACTTCAACTTTTAGCCTTCACAGGCGAACATTTTACATCAGAACTATTCACACGCTGATCCAAAACTGGCCGATTGTCGATCTCCACCCTTCACTCTTCAGGTACAGGGTGATCGGGATGGTTCTTGTCACTTGGTTAAGGCACTGTAGCTCAGATCAAACAAAGCTGTGTGAGCTCATTTTTGATCCATAAGTACATCTAATCATCCTTTACTTATGGACCAAAAATTAGTTTCTAATTCGAAACCACTCTAGAATTATGGTCATGAATGTAAAATGAGTCAGAAATTCGGACTGTCTTTTTTGCTTGCTTGAAAGTTAGCCAATTTTGCGCAATATCTGTTATGCAACTAGCCACCCTTCCCAGCCCGTTTCCAAATTAGAGTGTCAAGATGCGGACCATTACCAAATCCACCAAGGGGGTCATCGTTTGCCTCCACCAATCTGAACAGACAAATGCTCAAAATCGCTATACACTGTCTTTGCGGAACCTGTCATTACAAGCAGTGGCCTACGTTATCAAGACGCATGTCAACGCACCTTCCAGATCCTCATTCACTAATGCAATCAGCAGAACTCCAACCATTCGCACACCTGCACTCAAGAAGGCCATCCTCGCAAAAATCGCACAGAACCCCCGTTTCTCCATTCGATCACTCACCAGGGTGCCTGGTACCATCTTTTCAACAATGTGGAAGCATGTGTGGGGTAATCTGGGCTTTAAAAGCCTCCGGTGCTAGAAAGTCCAATTCATCAGCGACGAGCAGAAGCTGAAGAGATGGCAGTGGGTGCCCCAGCTCAGCCGCCACTTCCGCAACATTGGCAATGACAACGTGTTCTTCTCCGAATAGAAGATCTTCCGCATTCAGGCCCTCCACAGCGCCCAGAACAGTCGAGTCCGGAGCCGGATGAAGAAAAGCCACGTTGCCCACCAGCACCTCAAGATTCTCTGCCATCGAAAGCCTGACTCAGTGGCTTTGGAAATGGTCCGCACCTTGACACTCTAATTTGGAAACGGGCTGTGAAGGGTCGCTAGTTGCATCACATACATTGCGCAATAATTGTCTGACTTTCAAGCAAGCAAAAAAGACAGTCCGAATTTCTGACTAATTTTACATTCATGACAATAGTTCTAGTGCGGTTTCGAGTTAGAAACTAATTTTTGGTCCATAAGTAAAGGATGATTAGATGTACTTATGGACCAAAAATGAGCTCACAGTGTTGTATTTGAGCTGTGCTACAGTGCCTTAACCAAGTCACAAGAACCATCCCGATCACCCTGTACCCTGGCTTCCAGCAATGCCCTGGTCCTTTTACGCCTCGCATCTGCCATCTCCTTTGACAGCAGATAGTCCACTAGAAACTTTGTGAATGCAATCTCATTGCTTTTCTACCCAATCCGCGCAGTTGGATTAAGGCGCATTAAGATGCACTTCCAATACAAGCAGGGAAGACCACTAACCAATTATTACAAATAATTTCGTATCGCCATAACCGACCATGACAACTACGTCCGTTAACAATCCCCATCCGCAGTCCCCCGCCTAGCCAGCCGACTGGCCTGCCCAGTGCCCATTGAGCCACTCTCAGTTGAGGTTGTCCCTCTCCTACCAGCTACGCTACTCACCTCCCATTCCAGTAGTTTTTTGGTCTCTGAGCTTACGCTTGCTTAGTTTTGCTACATTTGCCTCGTTTTCTTCAGCATTTTAGCCATTGTCTGGCAACTCGCATTTAGGTCATATTGGCATCTACCATTTTTAATCTGTGTTTTCTTTTGAAATTGACTGAGAAACTACAGACTTACCCTTTTGAGAAAAAATGTTCACCCTTGCAATGAAAACATTCCTCAATTTTTGGCATCTGCTACAGGTGAATTTGGAAGGGGGAATATGCTCCGCGGTCACAAAGGGCGATTTGCGCCATATACTTGTTGAACTTTCAGCTTCCACTCAGCACCTTCTTTATTGCCACTTCTTCCATCAGCTTCTACCCTTGAAGCTGTGAACGAGGACGAGGAGGCTTACCTGATAGCAGAGGAAGCACAACATTAATCATCTGCTCTGGATGCCATCCTTTCACCCCGTCATTCCCACCACCACCCTCTGCGCTCTCCTGGAAAGCCTGGCACAATGCCAAAAATTCCATGCCGCATATCCAGCTTTTTTCTCCATTTTAATTGCAAATACTTGAACAAAATCTTAGTTTTTGAGGGAGGGTCATCAGGTGGAGATACGCAGTGATGGAATTCTGGCTTACTGGTTTTCCAGGAACAGCTCGACCTCTATGTCCCAACCACCTCCATGCCACCTATATGTCCATTGCCCTGATTTTGATCATGGATACATGGATTCAATATGTGATTTACATTGCTTTGCTTTAGTTTTACATTTAGTAAAAAAAACAATGCATTTAAACTCAAATGCAAGAAAAATATAAATCAAGAGCATTGGCACTGTATGCAGCTAAATTGCCTGGCAAGTTGTGGGATGTGAAGCTCCGCGGTCACCTATTGCGCTCTGCGCCATACACGTGTTAGATAGGGAAATATTTAAAGATAATTATTGTCACCTGACAAATGTTTGTTGCTTGTTTTATTTAAAACTGTTCAAATTTTGTCTCATTTTGAGTTTTGCACAAAACGTTTGATTTCAGGGTGAAAAACGCATTCTTCATTCCCCTGCCCTTCAAGGAGGCAGCTCCCTCGCTAGCTTCCAACTTCACACAGGCATTTCAGCGGGCGCGGAGCCAGCACCAGCGCTTCTCTGCCCAGCAACGCGAGGCCTACTACGCAGAGTTCCGGGCCCAGGTGGCAGAGGGCTTCATCATGCCAGTGATGGGACAGCTGGAGCCGGCTCACCTTCTGCATCATCTGCCTCACTTCAAGGCCCCGGGACCCAAGTGCTGTCCAGTGGTGGACATGGCCAGCCGCTGCGGTCAGCCACCTTGCTGTCTAAATGACCTGACCCCAGGCTCCTCTCCAGTCTGATGGCAGTCCAGCTCTGTCTCCGGCAAGGATGGTGGGTGCTGGCAGCAGACGTCCAGAAGGCCTTTCACAGCCTGTGCATCTGGCTGGAGCATCAGGACGCCCTGCGCATCATCCTGTCATGGGACCAGTTGGGCGGGCCCCTGGACGAGGAGAACTTCCAGGTCTGGAAGTACCAATGGCTGATCATGGGGTGCAACGCTAGCTCCTGGATCCTACAAGCCTACCTTTGCCTGCTGTGGCCACTCAAGGCCAACCAGGACTTCGGACTGAGGGCAAAGGAGATCGGAGCAGTGCCGGCAGCCATCTACAGACATCGGATGAGGCGGATGAGGTTGCGAGGAGGCGGACAGCGGATGGCTTGCAGTCGGGCTGTGGGCGCTGTTCGCGGACGGGGACTTCAACCTTTGGCAGTTTGGTTCCAACACTCCATCGGTGGCAGCGGCGCTTCCGGCAGAGGACTGCATGGAGGAGAGGGAGTTCAAGAACCTCGGCATGGTCTGGCAGCTGGAGACGGACGAGATCCGGGTTCCGGCAGTGGACTTTGCGGATGTGACCGGGGAGCGGCTGACAGTGTGGCAGCTGGCCAGTGGCATGGCCCGACTGTACAATCCCACCGGCTTCTTCACTCCCCTCGCACTCCATGGCCACCTACTCATGCAGCAAACACACCAGACCTGCAAGGAATGGGACAGTCTAGTTCCAAAGGAGGTTGTCGCGGTCTGGGAGAGCCTACATGGGGACCTGGATGTGGCAGGAAAGCTCTACTTCACCCGCTACATGGATGGGTCAGTGGCGTCGGCAAGCCTGCTGGTGACCTCAGATGCGTCAGACATGGCGTATGGCTACACCATCTACATCTCTAAGCCCCCCGCCTGCAACTTGCTCCTGGCCAGGACCCAACTGGTACCGGTCTTCAAGCGGGGCATCAATATCAGCACCCCCAGGAATAGGCTCTGGGCGGCAGAGTATTCAGCACGGGCGGCCAAGTTTGTCAACAAGACCATGGGCCCCTTCAAGCAGATCATCCACTTCATCGACAGCCAAGTCATGCTGGCCTGGCTGCGAGCTGGGCGGGCAATTTGGGCCTACAAGACAAGGCGAGTGCAAACCGTGTACGAGAACAGTCCAACGATGGACTACCGGTGGATCCAGTCAGCCTTCAACCCAGCATACTGGGTGACAAAGACGCGAATGCTGGAGCAGATGCTGGAGGGATGCTTCTTCTGGATGGGCCCAGAGTTCTTCACCCAGCCTCCCAGCCTCTGGCAGAAAACGTTGCTAACAAGTAAGATGTCTGAACTACACATCTTATCGAAACTGGAGATGGAAATTATCAACGAAATTAAAAATGCCACGAAATTGCTCTGTTCCATGTTGCATGATCAACCTAGCGAATCAAAATACATAACGAAAACGTATTTGATATTTTACTTCAAATATTTACTTCTACTGGCTTGCAAGTGCATGATTGTTCAAGCAAAAAGAGCAACATGGTTTTAGACAATTCTGCACCCGCAAAATCAAAATCAATGACTGATAAAACGCACATGAATATCATCTCTGTCAACAATTTTGACTACTTCAATGTCCTTTGGAAAAAAATGGCCTTTTCGTCTGAACTAATCAATGGTGAAAGGTTAGAACTAAATAATATTATAAACAATTGGACGGAAAAAATAATGAAATTTAATGCATGAAAATGGAAAATCCTGGAGTTGAAATGCAAATTAATTTGCATAAACATCAGTTAGTGCAACAAACACAAGTGGCATGGCATCTTCTTACAAGGCTTGCTGAATGTCAACTCAACAAGTCACGTCAAGTCGGCAAGGCAACAAATCAAGAGAAATATATTGATTTGAAAAAATGGTTTGAACTGAAATGGACTGCCGAAGACGAACGCATGCCACGCTTTGTCCTGTTGGGTGTCAGAGAAAATGCAGACTTTCAGTCTCAAGCTATTGATTGGTGTTTTGTCTTCATTCAGTTGTGATCAATGTTGCCCGTTTGGATGCCAAGCCTCCCACCCGCTAATATATGCTAGTTATTTTTCAACTTGTTAAGTTAGCTAAAGTGGCTAATATTGAAGTTATTATATATTAGCAACAGCGTTGCTGGGAGGCTAATATAAGTCGCTATTAAATAGCGCAGCATTGCTGGGAGGCTAATATAAGTCGCTATTAAATAGCGCAGCATTGCTGGGAGGCTAATATATCATATATTAGCAGCACCAGTTTCGTGTTGCTATAATAACTGGTCAACAATTTTTACTCTTCTGAGACCAAGCCTTAAATGTTTTGCCTCTTAGATTGCTATGGCGTCATTATGGCTATGGTGCTATGGCGTAGATTGCCTCTAAATGTTTCTCTATGGCGTCATTATTAGCATATGGCCAATTGCGAATGGCTGTTTTTGTTTGATGAAGTAAATAAAGAATGCTTGATTATGTGCGTGTTGTTTGTGTCTTTACATTCACATCTGACTCCTCCGACTCCTCCTCTCCTCAACACTGGCAAAAGGCAAAAAACATGACGCAAAATACAAAGCCAAAAACGATGAGCAAAATTTGGCCTGGACTGGAACAAAACGTCCTTTTAGACTGAGCAAATGTTGGCAGTGAATGTAGGCAGAGAGATCGAACATGGGCTAAGGCTTGCCAAAAGGGGTCCCCGTACATCGCGTCCCCGTACCGAGGAGTGGAGGTGCCGGGGAGAGCTGGCCCGGCGGGTTCCTGGTCATCCACCTCCAACGCTTCCTCCTCCTCCGTCTCCAGGAGCAGCACTGCTTCCTCCAGTTGTCGGCTGATAAACTCGCGGGGAGGGAGGATCCCAGTAAAGGGATCGGGAGAGGGACACGGAAGGGGACTGAAGAGGCTGCAGGTGGAAGGATGAGTGGTCTAAGCTCCTCAGCTATGGGCAGGGGTGAAGGGGATGGATGGGAGCGCTCCTGGTGCCCTCTGGTGGCGGATGCGTGAGCCCATGACATCCATGAGGCAGGGCGGGCATCGTCCTCGATGCCTCAAGCCAGGGGCACAGAGGAAGGGAATTTTTTTTGGAATAGTGCAGATTGGAGGGAATTGCTATGATTGTAGGAGAATCAGAAGTGCCTGGGACTCCTCGCGCCATATACATGGAGGCAAACACAACTGATCTCCTGATGAAGGCCGCTTCACTTTCTATTTTCTCATATACACGAATGCTAGGGGCGGTGATTAATAGTTGCCCTACATTCATATTCATGCTCAGCAGTTACCCAAACCCTTCAACTAAACAAGGCTTCTCTATTTGGTTTAGCCAGGATAGTTCATTTGGATAACTGATGTGCAATGCTCAAACTGAATACAAAACATCTCATCAACTGTACAAAATAGCAAGCGTATACAAGCAACACCCAATGTGCGGCACGTCTAATATATGATACGCGGTATATAGACGTTGAATCGATTTATAGACGTTCAGAAAAATTTTTGCGATTTCTTTTATTAGTCGGTGAAAACTTTCCGGCGTCAATTCCCACCGCCTATTCGGGCATGGCTTTTTTCAGATTTTTGAAGCTTTTCTGGTGCTGAAAGGCACATCTCTGCTCTCTCCATGTCTCCTGGACCGGTAGCCAGCCAGTGGCAATGAGCAAAAGGCATGAGAAAGTGTTTGTGGGAAACTGACCTTGAGCCAAGATCTCTTTTGTTGTGATATGTGCGGGCCCTTTTTCTCTCCCTTTCTCTGGCATTCAAAGCTGAAAGAAGGTAGGAGATGGATTTGAGAGATTGGATAAAGTCTCTGCTGCTGTTTGGAGTTATAAATCTAACCTGGAAGCCAGCGGGCTGGCCAATTGAAGTGCAAGTGCCACTGCGTCTGTCCTGGGTTAGGTAGCGCGTGCTATAGACATCAGTTCAAAGTGCGCAGTTATGTGCAAGGCGAATGCAATGGTGTGTGTGGGATATTGCATTAGCAGGGTTGTGTAAGAAGGGAATTGAAATGGGGAGGCGGCGTAGTCATGACGCCTGGGAGCACATTCCTTCTAAGTGGGCTGGTACTAAGGGGAAAAAGGAAACCGGAGATACCCGGTCATCAGTCTACTGCTCCTTCCCGCTGGACCCCAACAAGCCTGATGGCAAGCGCTGCGAGTGGAACGTGCTGGGGTACGTGCGTGAGCTCGCTTACCACCTAGACAAGCACCACAAGGCCGCCTTTCCCGACGTCGTCTCCGCTGTCTGCCAGGCCGTCCTCAGTTCTTTTCCTTTCCTCCACTTATCTCACTCCAACCTCATTAATGGCCGTAAACAGATGATGGGAAGGAGCAAGGCGAGGCGAAGTCGCGCAAGCGCAGCTGTACGACCTCCATGGAGAACTTCCTACAGCCCAGCCCTCCGAAAGCACCCCCCACTGCCCGCCTGTCCTACGGACGCACGCATCCTCATCAGCAGTACCTCTCCACTCTCCTCTACCGCTCCTGCGCCAGCATGCCGAATCAGGTACTCCTCAAACATCTCACTCCTCCTCCTCCTCTTCCTCCTCTTCCTCCTCCTCTTCTCCTCACTTTTTTGTGCAGGCCTTCCGCATTGTGGAGAACAGCTTCTTCCGCAACTGGGTCACTGCTCTGGACCCGAAGTACCGGCTGCCCAGCGCTAGATCGATGCAGAGGGGCGTAAAGAAGGAGGGCGCAAATGCCCTTGCGCTCATCCGCGACAAGGTCCTCCGTCCAGCCCCCGACCGGTCCATCAGCGCTCTCATTGATCTCTGGACTTCCCGGTATAGCCATTCTCCTCAACCTCTTAGCCCCACATCTATAAAAATGAGAGATTTGCAGGGATAACAAGGCCTACCTCGGGATCGTCATCGTCCTGCACAGTCTGGACCATGGCCTGCTCCACCTGACCCTTCCAGCCGCAGTGGTGGACCCGCCGGCGACTGCTGAGCGAGTCATGGCAGCCTTCACTCGTGTTTGGAGCGAGGAGGTTGGCCTGCGTGAGGCTCAACTGCACAAAGTTAGCCCTTCATTTCATCCTTCTTTACTTGCTCTCAAAAGTCCCTGCTTTACAGATCGTCTGCGACGGGGCTTCTAACCTCAAGAAGGGGATCCGGGACTACCTCGCGCGGGAGTTCTTCCAGCGCCAGCTGGAGCGAGAAGCTGGAGGAAAGCGCCAGATGGAGCGAGAAGCTGGAGGAGAAGCACCTGGAGCTGCCGGCGATGGCGGGGGTGAAGAAGGGAATGGGGGCGGTGATGTGGAGGCTGGCCAGGATCTCAACGAGTCTGCCGACACCGTCGTCCTCCTCTCAGCCAGCGCACCAAACGTCTCCGGCTACGGTGATGAGGAGCCTGAGGACTTCATCCTCGCCACCTACACGGACCTCGAGATCCTGGACGAGGAGGCAGCCGAAATCGCAGCTACTACCGAGATCTTCGATCAGCGCGGGCTGCTGCCAGGCGAGAGATTCGCAGACCTGGTGCCAGAGGATGTGTCTGGAGTTCGGCGGTGGCGGTGTGTCTGGCACCGGTTCAACCTGGTGACCAGGAAGGCCACCGTCCGCACCCCGGAGGTCTTCGACAAGATCACCGAATACGCCGCCTACCCCAGGTCCCTTTCATTTCTTTTCTTACCTTCACTCCACTCACAATTTTATCCCCTTCCTTTCAAGTTTTGATGACACCAATTGCAGGCACTTTCGTAACAGCAAACTGGGCCAGTACCTGCGAGCATCGGGCGGGGGCACACTACGGCCGCGGATGCCTGTCCGCTGGCTCTCCGAGATCGAGATGGGCCGGAGCTTGCTGGCCAACAAGGACGCCCTCCTCAAGGTCTACTCTGACGAGGACACCACCCATGCGCCGCCTCTCCTTCAAGCCGGTGACTGGCGGCTGCTGAAGGAGCTCTACCACGAGGACAGCGGGCTGATGTCCCCGTTCGCTCTCGCCATGCTCCGGCACCAGTCTGCCTCAAAGACCACCATCAATCACGTGGTGAGCCATCTTTCCCACCCTTTCCTCATTTCCTCCCTTCATGCTCCCTGCCTTTGCAGATTCCTGACATCGTACGTCTGACCCAGCGCTGCAAGGTTGTGGAGGCGAACATCCTGCTGCTGCCAGCCGTGCGCAAGCTGGCTGCCAAGCTGCGAGAGGAGCTGCAGGAGAGATTCAGCTACCTCATCACCCCCAGCCACGAAGACTTCGACCCCTTCGCCCTCATCGCGGCCTACCTGGACCCCGCCTATCGCGACAAGCTTCGGCCCGCCCTCAGGGACAAGGCCAACGATAGCGTCCACTTTTTCCCTCTCATTTCTCCCTCCATAAACCACCTTTGTGTGCTTTGCAGCTCTGGCAGCTGTTGGAGGCAGAGGTTCGGGCAACGATGCAGGAGCCGGAGCTGTTGGAGCCGGAACTGCCGGAGGCCTTGGAGGGGGATTTGCCGTGGGGGAGCCTGGGCGACGGCGATGACATGTTCGACGCGGAGAGCCTCTTCGACGCCCCCGCCCCCGGCCACCACCACGCCCACAGCTCTGCTCTTCCTTCCATCAGCCAGGAGTCCCCTCCACCCCCGTCTGGCAACGAGCTGGAGGCCGCTCAAGAGCAACTGGACGCCTACGCCAAGTTCCAGTTCACACCCGCCAACAGTTGCCTCCCTCATGCTCCCAACCCATTCTCAGTCATACTTTGTTGGCCTTTTTCAGGCTGGCACAAATGTCCGCTCCGGTGGTGGACGGATCAGTCGCGCAATCGCACGCCGTACAAGGACCTCAAGAAGATCATCGCCACCGGATCCCCCCTCCAAAAAGTAGCCCTCCGCATTCTCTCTACTCCCTCCTCCTCCGCTAGCGCTGAGCGCCTATTTTCGGCCATGGGCCTCATGTTGGGTGGCAGGCGAAACAAAATGACCCTCGCTGCCATCAATGGCGAAATTCTGATCACCTTCAACTCAGCTATCCTACAAAAGCTTGGCTTCTGAGTGTTTTTCTGCTGTCCTGCCCTATGGGCCCCGTTTTCAGTTCCAAGTTTCTTGCTTTTTTGGACGCGTTTCTTTGCCTTCCGTTTTCAGTTCCAAGTTTCTTGCTTTTTTGGACGCGTTTCTTTGCCTTCCGTAGTCTCAGCTTTCCCGCCTTTGTTTGTCTCACGAGAAAAATTGGTTGTTTCGCTTCGTTTCCCTTCAAACTCACAAAAAAGCAACAAACATCTGCGCAAAAGCAGGCTAGATTTGCCGCGCGATAAGCTTTGAAGCACAATGCAACAGCCTCATTCCCCTTTCACACACGCGTCGTATACTCCTTCCCCTATATTTCCTCATAGCGCAGTTGGAAATTTTAGATTGCAATTGAAGTCAAGTTTAGCGGTAGGCGAGTTTAGCTCAGGGCAATGGCGGACAACAAGGCCAAGGACAACTGCAGCGACAACAAGGCCAAGGACAACTGCAGCGACAACAAGGCCAAGGTCCAGGGTTGAGGGGGTGTGGAGGCTCTGAATCTCGCCTGCTGCAGGTGGAAGAGGAAGAGGAGGACTGGTGGGGAGGAGACCACGATGCATGGGTCGCAAAGTACGCTCGCATGGGCATGCCCATGCCCAAAGGGTTCCCGCTCACCGCCTATGCGATCATGAGCTCCTATCAGTTTGGCAAAATCCCCAACAGCGACAAAGACAAGTCCCAGGCCAAGTCCAAGGCCGACTAGACTAGCCCCTTTCTCCTTTCTCCCCCTTTGCTTCGTTTGAGCCCCTTTGCTTCCCGTCGACTAGCCCCTTTGCTTTGTTTGAGAAGCTTCGTTTGCGTTGTTTCTTTCTTCGTTTGTTTCTTTGGCAGAATCTCTATCATCTCTTCAAAACTCAAAGGCACAACATGCATGGAAAAAAGGAATTGACAAAACGGCTGTGAAAGATGCCGCTCTAG
>JASANA010005691.1:0-17665 GCA_030248095.1 Ptycholaimellus sp. GST1_10 | reverse complement strand
GCACATCACGCGCATGAAGTCGAACACCTGTAAGGGGGAGCCAGCGATTGTCAAATGGAGGTTGGCAAAGGATTGAGGGTGTGAAGGCAGATGAGGGGTGGACAATAAGAGAACCTTGGTGAGCATGACGACGCAGTTGGTGTCGGACTCCCAGACGAGGCGCCAGAAATCCACGGAGGCCGTCTTGGTGCGAACGCCCTGGGTGATGATGTAGGCGTGCTTCTCGTACCAGCTCTTGCAAAGTACTCCTGCCTCATTTCCTGGCCATTTGAAAGGCTCTTTGCATACATCGACGTAGGAAGCGTTGATATAGTCGGAGTGAGCATCGCCGGGCAGTAGGTTGAGTATGACGCGGTTGCGGTCGTAGGGAATGATCTCCCCGTACTGGTTCTTCTCCATGTTCTCCTTCGACATCCCCACCACCTGCTCCCCTTCCTCCACGCTCTTCCGAATAGACTGCAGCCCTTTCTTTCCTTTCCCACCCTTCCACTAGCCAGAAAGAGGGGGCAACGAGAAACTCGCCGCGCAGGAGGATCTTCTTCTTCTTCCGCTCATTGACGTAGGCCAGGAACTTGGCGGCTTCGATGGGCCCCGACGGCGCCGCCGCCATCGCCTTCTCCTCTTGCACTGCAATCCCCCCTGCTACTCCCTTTTACTTCCATTCCCCTCCCCCCAGACCCATCCATCCACCCATTCACACCTGCTCGATAGCGCCGCAGACATAGACGGATGCAGATCATGGCCAGCTTTTGCTCCCTCACTTGCTCTGCCAGCCAGCACACTGGTCAATAGGCAAGGGAATGGCCCCGCAGAGAAAAAGGGCCAGGCCTTTATGACCCGGGGAAGTATAAGGTGGAGCGGAGATGGCAGAAGGAAGGCTGGAGATGGAGTGGCGGTTGGTAGTAAAGAGTAGATATGGGAGCAGGAGGCTCTGGGCCTAAACTGCCCGCCTTTTTCTCGCCCCACACCAAGCTCCCCCCTCCAAAAACGGAAGCCGCACTCATCCCATCCCGGAAATTGAGCGATGGAGGCCCTTCTCCTTTGCTGCCCCCCCCCCCTGCTTGGAGAGGACGCAGGAGGCCCTCCACTTAGACAGGCAGGGCGGCACACTCATAATTCATTGCTCCAGAGCCTCCAATCTGCGTCACGCACTCGCCCAGCGCCCTCCAGGGAGCGGGAACCAAAGACGAGGTGATCCTTCAGCTGCTGCGGCAGGAATCCGCGAGGACTCCGCTTCCCGCTGCTGCCCTCTCCACCGTCCGCTTCCGCCGGACTCAGGCCGCCCATCTGCAGCATCAGGGCTTCCATCCTCTCTGTCTGCCCTCAGAAACTCTAAGGGCACAGGGAACTGGTCTTCAGCTTGTATGCCCTGGGATTGGGAGGCTGGGCAATTGTGCCGAAGGAGGCGGAGTGAGGGAGAGGAACAAAAGGCTGCGGAGAGGGTGGATAGAGAGAATCTGGGGACCTTGGGAGGAGGCGGGGTGGCCGCAACGGGGCGGTACTCCAAGGGCTCCATGTACTCGCCGGCCTCATTGATGAACTCCCGGAGCTTGGGGTTCATCATGAGCTCCAGCTTGGTGGGCTTGTGAGCGGCCTGGTCCATGACGTGCGTCTGGGTGCCCCCGGAGGTCGTCTGCTGGGAGGAGGCGGAGGTGCGAGTGCCTCTGCGGAGGGACGGCGGAACTTCCAGCATACTTCCCTCTTTTACAGAGCTCAGGGGCAAATAAATGAGCCTATATTTTCCCCCGCCAGCCGCAAGAATGGCCTTATGAAAGGCCAGGAGAGAAAGTGGAGGGTGAGGAGGAGGGCTGTAGGAGGGACTGGGCCGGTAGCGAGGGGTGTAAAGGAAGGCCAGCTTTCGCGGTTGGCCCCCTGCAGAGGGCCCAAAGGCCGCTCGTCAAGGCCGTACACAAGGGCTCTGGCGTTCCCAAAGAAGCGGCCGGCAGCCCAGCTTCCAGACATTCTTCCTCCGCCCAACACCACCGCCAACCACCACATCCATCCTCAGGCACACATTCTGCTTCCACTCCGCTTCTTAGCCGCTTCTCTTCTGGGGAGGCTGAGAATCTAGGAGAGGAGGAAGCAACCGGAGCGGAAGGCGGCGGGAATGCTGCGAAAAACGGCCCGCAGGTAGGAAGCAGTGGAGCCGGATTCCGAGGCCGGGGCCCAGCCTCCAAGCAGAGACCCATTCCAGCTCCAATACCCCCAGGGGGACAGGAGCTAACGCAGCATTTTCTGCGACCATTTCCGCAGCCGTTGGCGCAGGCGCATGACCAGGGCTGGACAGCAGTAGCCAGTCTAGGGGTCAGAGAGGACGGGGTTGATAGGAGGGTCAAAGAGAGAGAGAAAGAGGGTCGCTCGTTCGCAATCGCGATAGGTGACGAAGGTTGGGGCGGGAATGGGGGTGAGGAAGGAGGGCTGGAAGGAGGAAGGGAGGGAGATGGATGAGGGGGACAGGTATCAGCAGTTGCTGCACAAAGCCTGGGCGGATGTAGGAGACGCTTTCTCCCCTGCCTGCCCCCTCACTACACCACCTCCCGCTTTTCCACCAACATTGAAAAAGTGTCCTGAAGGGTCTTCGCAAAGCGTTTGCTAAACGAACTTCGCCTCCCTCCCCCTTTAGCCCCCTCCTCCTTCGCCCTTACTTCGGGGGCCATTATTCCCAGTTCGCGCGCACACAAAGTGAGCTGGAGAGAGAGCGAAAGAGGGTTGGCGGGCCGTCGGGGATGAAAAAGTCATCGCCCCTGAGTGAAGGTTGGGGGGAGGAGCGGAATGGACGGCCATAGGCTGCCACCCAGCCATAGGAACCTAATGGATATTTTATCAATTCCCGCCTTGGCTAGGAGGGGCGCGAACAATAGGCAGGACCGGATGGAAGCATTCATCTTCCCTTGGAACAGCTCCACCCTACCTTAGTGCTTTCTGGAAGCTGCGCAGCGATAGAGTGATTGGAAGTTCGCCTTGAGCCGGTAGGGTAGGGCCTGTTTGTAGGATGGAAACCATAGCCTGAGCTAACGGGGCAAAGGCAGGGGGGCATCAGGCCTAATGAGTCAACAACTGTCTGCCTCAGCAGCACAATGCTGCTGTCCTACCATAAGAAACCAGAGGGGCTCCTAGAAAAGCTAGAGAGCCCCAAAAAGACGGCCACCCTGGGCAAATGGAGGAAAAGAAAGTGGCTAAATGAGGCCCCGGGGAGTAGGAAGAGAAAGAGGGGCCAAGGGGTTGGGGGAGGCTTTCTCCCTCTGGTAGTAGGGAGGCAGGGCTGGGTGCAAAGGGCAGGTTGGAGGGGCTTGACGTCAGAGGAGCAACTCCGCTGGGAGGCGGCGGCCGAGGCTGGCGGTGATAAAAGCAGCGCAGCCTGGGATACGCCCAGAGAGGCCCAAAGGAGAGAAAGAGCCCCGCTCCGCCACCTGTGAGGCTGGATGGCTGGGGCAAAGAGCCCCCCTTTCTCTCTCTTTCAACCCCCCCCCCCCCAACCCGCTCTCTCCTTCTTCCTCTTCTAAACAGATGCTCGGGGCAGCCAGAGAGAGAGAACTCCTCTCACGTCAGAACAGCAGCCCTTTTTGCCACAGGGCCGCCGCATTCCCTCCTTCTCTCTCTCGCACCAGGAGCATTGCACTCTCACTTACACACCTCTCTCCCTCCGCTCCTCCTTTACTCACTTTACGCCTCACAACCCCCCTGAACAATCCACCGCACACCTCCTGTCCTCTCCTTAGAGTTCAGAGAGGCAATCATGGAAAGAATTGATGGGAGATGTGAGTGATGCAGGGAGGGATGTAAAGAACTGACGTCCGAAGCTGAAGACGGCGGCGGAGAGGGACTTGCGGATGCCGACCTGGCCCAAGTCCGGCAGCGTCTTGCGCGGCCCCGAGGAACGCCGCCGAAACAGCTTCATCATCGCCCTACACACCCCTTCACTCTCTCCTTCACTCCCACCACCTTAGAGAGGCGCCCTCGAATGCCTAGAGAGAGATCAAGTGCCTCCGATAGGCTCTCGGAACCCCGAAGCTGAGTGATTAAAAGGCGAAAGGGAGACGGAGGAGGGGGAGGGGAGTGGGGAGAGGGGGAAACTGAAAGGAGACATGTCAGGTCGGCCTGTCAATGCTCCTCATTTGCTCCAGGGCGGGGGAGGGGGCTGCGTGGAAGGTGCTGGGGAGAGGGCGGGCAAAAGAGAGAGAGCGCAGAGGAGGAGGACAGGGTGCCTTAATCAACCTGCGGGGGAACTGGCGGTACTGGCCCTGTGTCCCCTGCCCTGGCCCTGCCCAAAGGCCTCCCTCCCTCCACCCACTCCTTCACCACCCCTTCCACATCCCCGTCCCATTTAGCGCGCCCCTAATCGAGTACACCTCACTTTCGGGCCTCCCAATCTCCTTCCTGCGTCAGCCTCCTGCTGCCCCTGACTTGGCGCGCAAAGGGAGGGGGGATTGGCGGAAAAAGTGTGACCGGAGCGTGAGAAGGGAGTGAGGTGACGGCTTAAAAGGGAGGGAGCGCGAAAGACAAAGAAGCGGTCCGGGCAGGGCGCGATTGATCCGCAGCTCCTCTCTCTCTTCCATCTCCGATTCCAAGCGCCCCTTCTCCTCCAGTCCCTTCGCTGTTAGGCCAGCTGCAACCCCCACCCCTCCCACTGCGCACCTATCCATGCTTCTGTTGCCAAAACACCCGAAAACAGCCACACGGCCGGTGCCTCTCTAGTGCAACCTGGCGCCAGAGGGTCTTCGGACAGGCCAGGAAATGCAGGTCAAAGAAATTGCAACGCCAGGAAGCCTCAGGAGAGCGAATCAAAGTCATCCCTCAGCTTTCACGCCTACTCCATTCGCTCCGGCCAACACTCTCGCCAACTTCCGCACACGCAATACTCTCCAGCTAATTGCAGAATAGGACTAAAAAGCTGCGGAACCTTGAAAGTAGACATCCTCCGGAACGAGACAGAGCAGGAAGTTGCAGGGATGGGTGGATTTATCGCCCATCGCGCTTCAGGACTCCACTCCGCCGCTATACATTGCCTCTAGCCGTCCTCACCTCATCGCCACTCCAGATCTTTGGCCTTCTGAGCCTTTTCAGGAGGGGCGGGAGGGAGCCCTATCCCATTTCTCCAACCACCCCTCTCGACTATTCTCTATCCACTCACACTTCAGGAAAGAAGGGCCCCCTCCATCTGACGCCGCCAGGGAAAGATGAAGTGGAGGGCGTAAAGCGTTCTAGGAAAGGAGAAGCTTCTCCTGCCACGACCGCCCAGCATCCATCAACCTTGCCTGGCCCCCTAGACTAGGTCCAGCCCGCCTAAAAAGGAGCCCGGTGCTAAAATATGCTCGCGGCAGAGCAGCAGGGGGGGCCACAGCCATTATATCCCCCTCTGATGCACATTTTCTACGGACCAACCACCCCCCTTCCTTCCCCCCTACCAACCCCCGACACACTTCCGTCAGCCCCCCCGCCATCCCTCCTCTACATCCACCCTTACTCACCCCCGCGAACACATTATGCCTGTCCACATTCTCTCGCACCATCTTTGCATCTCTACCACCAGTCCCGTGAGCGCTTAAGCCTCACATGTGAGCAGACTCTCGAGCAAATGCAAAACAAGCTCTGCCTAGGCATATCGAAAAAGGCAGCAGGAAAAGAGGGGGTGCGTGTGATTTACGCGCTGCATGGAGGGGAGGGGGGTGAATATGGGGGATTATGGGAGGGCCTATCAGGGGCAGCTTTCATGCATGGCGACTGGGGCAGCCTAAGCGCATCCATCAACCGCGCCGCCAGCCCTGCACTACCACTCCATCATTCCCTACCTATTCACCCTCCACTCCTTTCAGCCAATAGCTACTTGTGTGGCCACCAACCAGCAATGGTGCGGGAGGGGAGGAAGCGAGCGATGAAGTAGTTGTCCTTCTCGTTCCCCTCCTCCTCCACCGCCTCCGCCATCCTCTAAGGCTGCAAGGCTCCAGATGGGGACGCGGGGGGTATTTTGTAAAAGAACAGCGATCTATGGGGTGGGGGTGGGGGGCTAGTGGAAGGGAACAGGCGAGTGCTAAGCAGGCCGGGCAGCTTAGGAGGCTGGCGGAGTTGTTGGGGTGGGGAGTGAGGGAGCGAAGGAAGGCCTCCCAGTATGAGTTTCAAAAACCCCCTCTCTCACCTATCCACCAGCGCCCCCTCCTGCACACACACACAGGAGCTAAGCTTCAAGTGTCTCCCACCACTGCCTCCCTCCACTGCGAACGCCTCAAGAGCTCCCAGAACCCCAAGCAGCCACCCCCACAGCTTTCCTCAAGACCGCAAGTTTGAGATTTTCGAGGAGGAGACTGGAAAGGTGGCTAGGCGGCAGGTTGCGTGGCAAATGAGGCTTTTTGATCAAAAAGAGGGTCCTTGGGCGGTGTCGCAAGCGTCAGTCAGGCACCACATTCCAGGCATTGTAGGCCGCGAAGGCAGTCAAAAGCTGCCTCGAGACACTTTCGTTTCAACCCTCCGGAAGGCCGCGTAAAAAGAGACTAGGCCAGGTGAGGAGGCCCCGGGGAGACAAAGCTCGCCAATCCACTCCAAGCCCCCCGGGCTGTTAACCAATCTGCGTCAATATTTGCCCTACTGCCTGGTTCGCTCACAGGCTGCTGCTGCGGCCCCCCGGGATTCGCTACAGACACTTTCACACCAGCTGGACTCTTTGTGATGCCTTTCATTCCCTCCTCGCATTCGCAAAGCATTGAGTGAATGGTAAAAGGTTGGTCTTACTGAGTGCCCGTTGTCCGAGGAGCTTCATGTTCCGGGCGAGCCTGCAAGCAGTTTCAGCGGGCCCTGGCAACAGAGAGGAGGCCTTGGCTACTAGTGCCTTTTTGCTCCTTCGCTAGGCCTCTGCGAGGTGTATTGTGGGCGGTGCTCTCTGGCCTGTGTATGCGGAAGGATGCGCGCAGCTGGTGCGAGCCCTCCACCTTCCCCTCCCCCCCTCCATCCAGCCTACACCCGTTCCCGATTTTCCGGCAACAGCCTCCATTCCGCTCAACCCTCGCCCACCCACCCCAAAAACACCCCCCTCATTCCTGCGCTTCCCCGCACCTCTTCGATGTTCGCTAGGCGCTAGGTCCCTCCGGCCTTTTTATCTTCGCCAACTGTTGCGGCGCATATCACAGAGAGTTAGCAGGGGTGGCAGGCTGTATCACACTGCAACGGGGGGGAGAGGACGGATGTCGGGTGAGTGAGTGACGTTTTAGCTGGCGCGGGGGTGGCAGGGGGTTAGATCCAGATGAGCAGGACGACGAGGAATATCTGCAGGAACATGCAGGCCGTGTAGACCAGCTCCGCAACCATCCCCAGGCTTGCACCCAGCGATGCTCGCAACAAAGGGTTCTGAACAGAGTGTGAGCAGAAGTTGAACTGTCAGCGCTAGAGCAGAGGGAGCAGCCTAAGAGGTGCGGAGGCGCCTTCCCTCCTCTCTCTCTCTCTGCCCCAAAGTACCCTCTCTACACCCCAAGGCGGCAGCCCAGGCCCTTTTTACACCTGCGTGACTTGTTGAAAGAGTGCAGGGGGGACATTGGAGGCAGTCAGGCTTACTTGGACAGGCTGAGCTTGACCATGCTGGACAGTCTTCGCCTCCTAGCCGGTAGGACTGAGAGTGTAAATGTGAAAATCTTGTTCTGAGATGGCGCAGCAGGTTGGGGCGGGCTTTTGAGGGAGGACCAGAAAAAATGAAGATGGGTAAGTGTCTGTCCCCGCCCCCCGAGCCAGGCCTCTCTGTCGGGGTGCCGTATGGTGTTTTAGAGAGGCGTTTAGGAGGCGAGGGGAAAAAGGCGAAGCAGCCACTCCGCGGCTGGGGGGACTGGATTCAGGAGGCGCTCCTCCCCCCGCGGTCTTTAGGCCCCACCAGCATTGGCTTTACAACTCTTGCGCCAGCATTCCTCTAAAGCCTGCCTTTTTCCCATCCACTAGCGATGTATATGCGAGAGTCAGCGGCCTTTTTCTGAATGGATCAGAATGCTTTGCTGAATGCGTCGATAATTCTGGAATAATTTCACAGAAAACATGTGCAAGAAAGCGAATCCACTGCCTGCTAAAAAGGCAATGGTGGCGGAAAAATGGAGCAATGAGAATTGAACAAAAGTTTTGATGAGAGATTGCCAGCATCCGAGAAAAGGGATGATTATGTAGATGGCCAAGTAAGCTTGTGCCGCTTCATCTCCAGCACTGGCAGCACTGTCCAGGCCCGATTGGGATCTCTTGCTGTTTCTGCCTGCAAAAGAAAACTTCCCTACCAAAGTATAAGGCATGACACCAATTCTTGAAAATAAAACCCACTTTTTTCGAAAAGAATAATGCTCAGACCACACGGGTCAGTAGTCACAGTCTAAGAATAATTTGAAAATTTATAATTGAACAAACAAATATTTCCACTACAGGTCATCCGTTCACTTTCAATGTATCGCAAAACTCTATGAATGTTTTTTAACGAAAACCTAAAGAAGCTGTGAAATTGAAAATGGAACCTCTTCCGGCGTCATCTCCGGGACTCGCTTCTGACGATAGCTCCACTCCCGGAGCAGGAAGTGAGGGCGGGCTGCTTCCCAGTAGAGGCGCGTGTCCAGCACCCGCACAGCCACCCCGTCCACGCGCAGGTACAGCCGCTGCAGCAGGAACCACCTCAATCCATTCTCTCTCTCCCAGTGGGTCTCTGAAGAGAGAGGCAGGAAGGACCCCGAGGCCATGCAGCGAAACTTGACGGAGAGGGCGGAAGCCCCGTGGTCCGCCAGCTCGTCCTCATACAGAGGCACTTCCGCGAACCACAGGATTGGCTCCGCCACTTTCAGCTTCTCTCAAACACCCCCCACTGCTCAACTATCAGTAGTGGCGTGGGGGCGATGAAACTGGGAACGTCAAGAAGGGCCATACACCAGGAGAGGTTGTCATACGTCCTTTTTTTGTTTTCTAGCCAGCTAAGGAGCGAATTATCCTTTCCCTCCCGATCAATGGGTAATCCATGCAGTTGGAACCTAGGTCGATCTCATCCGTGGTGTCCTGGAGGGTGAATCCGGCGAGAGAGCCGGAGTAGGGGGAGGTGAAGGTCCAGTCGAAGGGCTTGAAGGGCTTGTGCTGGGCCAGGGACTCCTGCCGCGCACCCGCCCACGCCTCGCTCGCACCTACCTTAATCTCTACACCTTACGCCTCTTCCCTCTATCTATCAACAATGGTCGTAGAATTACAAGCATTCTTCTACTCAACTGCCCCATGTTTCGCAATGGCAATATACTACCCAAAATCAATATTTACTCAATAATGATGAAATTTCTAAATAGAAATATAGAGAAATTTTTCAGACAGTCGATATTGGAAAAGATGCAATAGGCGACTAACGCCATATTCTCTATAAATCAATAATTCTTCTTGAACCTTGACTGAGTCGTCAGCTTGGTCCGCGTCGACGAGCTTGAGAGCTTCCAAGGCGTTGAAGCGGATGCAGGCGCCGTCCTTGGAAAGGCGAAACTCGTTCTCCGCAAACACCATCTCCGGCCAGTTGGGCAGACGCAGAGCGGCAGAGTAGACGCAGAACTGACAAGCCAGCCAGATACCAGCCACTCAAGCAGGCATTCTTGGAGGCATTATGATCCATTTTTTCCATTTTTTCCATTTTTCCGACAAAACAAAGGACGAACTGATGGACGAACATGCACTCATACTAGAAGACTTCGCTCTCGGAGAGCTGGAAGAGACAAATAAGACCATCCCAGCCATCTGGATGTCCCCGAAGTTCCATAAAACGCCGATAGGTGCACGATTCATTGCTGGAGCGAAACGAAGCTTGCTGAAACAACTAGGCATACAGCTGACAAGCATTTACAGCTGCATCAAATCGAACTGGGAAAGGTACTGCAAAAGTGTGGGAGAAAGAAGAGGCCTAGATCTGTGCTGGAGCATAAAAAATAGTGGAGAAATCACACATCTACTTCGGACCGGGACAGGAAAACCCTCCGACGAGATGATCACTGCAGACTTCAGCACTCTCTTCACGGCACTAGAACACGGACTCATACTGGAAAGTCTTTACAGCATTGTCGAAGTAGTTTTCCGCCGTAACAAATATATTACCAAGGGCAAACGGGCGTATATGCACAACTCGGAGGAAAGAAAGGAGAACAGCTACAGTGAGAAGCAAGTAAGGGATATGACAAAAATTGTAGTACAAGAAGCATACGTAGAATATGCAGGGACATTGTTCAAGCAAGTCAAAGGAGTCAGCATGGGAACAAGCTGCAGCCCACTAGTAGCAGACCTAGTATTGTCAAAACTCGAATATGACTACTTGACACGCCCAGAGAATTTTGACAAAAGCAGGAGGATGAAAGGGACAAGAAGATACATCGATGACATCATATGCTTCAATGGAGGACTACTTGAAGAAATCACACCAGATATATATCCGGCCTCTCTACCGCTGAACTTTGACAGAGTGACAGACGGTACCATACATTTCCTGGACCTGGAAATAGACTCCAAAGGCAAGGGTAGACGGGTGTACGACAAAAGAAGAGGCTTTAGGTTCGAAGTAATAGCGCTTCCTGACAAACAGAGCAACCAACCAATGCAGATAGGTTTGAACACCTTCTTTAGTCAGATACTACGGTTCTGTCGCATATGTTGCAAATGGGAGGACCTAAGAGTGAACTTCGGTCTACTAGCTACAACTATGACTGCACGTGGGTTTAATAAAAACGAATTGAAACTGGTAGTACAGAAGGTGAATCGCAAATACCCCCAACTTTTTGCTTCCATGACAGAGGGTAACATGGCAAAATTAGTCGCAATTCTTTACAACGAAGTCACAGAAATTTCAGATCCAACGACCATGGTGACTCAGGGATCTTAGATAATATCTCTTTTCAGATAATTTTCAGGTTCGTACAGATGCACACAGGGAGCGTACACAGAGAGGGAGTCGAGGGGACAAGAGAGCCGAAGAATCAGTGCGCGGCGATTCCTCTACACCACCTCAACTTCTTCTGGTTTGAAGGTACTCAACTAATTTCCTCCACTTCGCCGCGCACGACTTTGGGCCTGTGGGAGTTGCTAATCGAGGCGTTGAGGTGTACGAGGCCACGAGCAGGAAGAAGAAAGACCAAGAAAGAAGAAAAACGAGATAAGCTCTTCAAAACTTAAAAGATCCTTTTAGACACATAATTTTATCAATCATTAGACATGCTAATTAATAAAAATAATTGACTAAAGTTGCAAAATAATCATTTATTTCAAATTACCCTAGGTTGTGGATGACCCTGCCGCGTGGACTACGCGAGGGGTCAAAGGTGACCACTACAATTACCAAAGCAACAGCAAGACAGAGCGATCATCTCAAGCTGCGAAGGAATTCAACTTCAACTTAGTCTTTCAACTTCCAACCTTTTAATTTTACTTTTCAATTTCTTATTTTTTACACCAATAGATTTTTGACCTGAAAAACCTACTGACAAAACACCCAGGCAAGAGCCAAACGGTGTGCACTTAGGCTAGTAGCTGGACAGTGCATAGATTTCAAAAAGCCAATGGCTCCGCACCGAAAATGGTGCATGGATGGCAAACATGCTTTCACCTAGGCAAGCGCCGAAAGGTGAGCGCTCAGGCAAGATGCCGGAAAGCGCAAAGATTAAAAACACCTAGGCAAGAAGCCGGACGGTGTGCACTTAGGCAAGATGCCGGAAAGTGCTTTATTTAATTTTATTTCAATTTAATTTATCTATTTCAATTTCTGTACTCGAATTTCAATGCAAAAACCATCTATATTCAAAAAAGTTTCTGATAGTGTCCCAAAACGTTTTAAAAAATTACGTATATCATGGTCTTCAATTTCACAAAACTAGCTATGAACTGCGAATTAAGGTGAAGAAATTGATAGCAATAAATGTTTCAAGAAAGTCCTTTGTCAGAACAATTAATTTAGCCAAAACAATTTTCGAATTTCATTCACTTATAATTTTCGAATTTCCTGCAATTACCATGTTCGAATTTCCTACACTTACTATTTTCGAATTTCCTGCACTTACAATACCAACTGCCAACAAAATGACACCTAGTACGAATACCAACTGCCAAGTACAATTTTCGTCAGAACAATTAATTTTAGCCAAAACTATATCCCAAATTTCCTGCACTTACAATGCCAACTGCCACATAAATAGCACCTAGTATGAATACTAACTGCCAAGTACAATTTCCGTCAAAATAATCGATTGATTGATCCTGACTCCTGCCGCGGACGCGCCAGCTCATGGCCAACCCAGCTAGAGATAGCCACGTATGCAACAATTTAGTCCACCCGTCATCTCATGTCAGAAAAGGGGAGATGACAAACGTATTCATTGACAAACAGCATCTGCAGGATGCGAGGAATGCAAAACATTTAACCCCGAATAATGCTTGAATATCCAGAGAACACCAATAAGGACTCTGGAACCATGGCCTTGGTGATGGCTCAAAACTCACCATCTTAACAAATATGAAGTCACAACCTAAAGAAAACCCAGCTCTTAACTCGACTCACAGGCTGGCTCGGGGTCGAGCAGCAGTCTCAGGGCCGGCTGGAAAGGAGAGCATGTGGCATGGAAGGCTCAGGGTCACAGAAGCTAGACAATTGGCACAACAAGCTGTGAATCTGGAGGCAGAACAAGCTATACAAACGCAACAAGTGGTTCCATTGGCAAGAGACATAAAGACAAATACTTTATTTGACAGAGAAGGCAAAAAACTGGATATAAAGGTAGCAACAGAACAGCAACGACAGACTGGCAGACGTTCAGCTAGAGACACCAAAGCTAAGACCCTGTATGATAGACTCGGCAAAAAAGTGGAGAATCAGAATGCCAATAGTTCAAAGAAGGCAAAACAATGTGGAAGGTGTGGAACCTGTAAAACTTTTTCGGAGCAAAACTGCTGGATTACCCCAGCACATACAAACAAAAAGTTCCTCTGCAATACTCAGCAAGAAGTAGGATGCGATAGCAAATCTGTGGTATACGCTCTTGAATGCAATCAACCTGGCTGCGACATGATATATGTGGGACTCACCACCCAGAGAGTGAAGGACAGAATGAGAGACCATCGAAGAAATATACGTCGTGGAGAACTAGATACCCTGGTATACAAGCATTTCCATCAGGCGCATGGTGCTCCGGTAGAACCTAGAGTGAAAATACTGGACCAAATAACAGAAGAAGCAATGACAGCTAATCCACGAGCACTGGAAGAGAGAGAAAGAGACTGGATACTGACACTAAATACAGTTTATCCGTGGGGGCTGAACACAAATGCGCTGGGCTTTGGTACCATAACAGAGGCCACAGATCCAGTAGATCGCTGAAACTGTCCATGGTTCGTAGTCATGACAGAGCGGGCCATCCCAAGAGGAGACTGCAAAATCAGAGGCAGAAGGAAAGGAGCTGACAACACCTTAAATACCATAGAGGACTTCGACCTGATGACCAGAACACTGATGGACATGCAGCACAAAAGAAGAGAGGCCTTCGAACTACTAAGGTGCTTGAAAAACACTGAGTTAAAAAGCCTAATTACACACCTACGAAAGGTCAACGAGGCCCAAACATACAGCATATATCAACTAGTAACTAGCTACGCCACCTCTAGATTCACGCTAGCAACCGCAAAGAAGCCAAAGAAAATACCACGAATATCCATTGACCAACTGTACTGCAACAGATGGAGTACAGCACTGAGTGCAGATCGAATTCTGGCCAGATGCAAGAGGCAATTGATTATACCAAGAGAGCTAGTCGAGGACACTAGATTCGTCAACAAGTTGCCTGAACAACTAGGATCATACGCCTTGAACTACTCAAAGTTTCTGAAGGAATTGGACCAGAATGCCATGGAAAGGATACTGGAACAAGGGTGCTGCTGTGGCAAATACCCAGATCACTTGAAAAACGGAGATGGACACATTCTGACAGGAGACCTAACCTGGCTCAGCGACCTACTCAGGAACATGCTAAGCAAGGGACTGAAATTTAGACCTCATGACAAAAGCGGAATCCTAGAATCACGATATGCCGGAGCAGTGAGCCTACAAAGCTGGGTACAGTTCCTGCTTATACAGGAAAAAATAACAGAAAACGAGGCTTCAACGACATACGAATCCCTATTAAATGAGCTAGATAATTCGTTCAATCGCCTGAGTGCCACACTGAATGATGCACAAGAAATGGACAAACTTATTCTTGACGAAAACTTCAAAACTGAGCTTAGAATCCTACACAGAGACTACGTCATTACACCAGTTGATAAGGCCTCCAACAACGTAGCAATTATATGCAAAGTGGCATATATCAAACGGCTAAATGCAGAGCTAGGAGTGACCATTACACAGCAAAATAGTAGTACTTTTGATGGGAACGAGACCTACAAACCAGTAACCGACAAAACAAAGGACGAACTGATGGACGAACATGCACTCATACTAGAAGACTTCGCTCTCGGAGAGCTGGAAGAGACAAATAAGACCATCCCAGCCATCTGGATGTCCCCGAAGTTCCATAAAACGCCGATAGGTGCACGATTCATTGCTGGAGCGAAACGAAGCTCGCTGAAACAACTAGGCATACAGCTGACAAGCATTTACAGCTGCATCAAATCGAACTGGGAAAGGTACTGCAAAAGTGTGGGAGAAAGAAGAGGCCTAGATCTGTGCTGGAGCATAAAAAATAGTGGAGAAATCACACATCTACTTCGGACCGGGACAGGAAAACCCTCCGACGAGATGATCACTGCAGACTTCAGCACTCTCTTCACGGCACTAGAACACGGACTCATACTGGAAAGTCTTTACAGCATTGTCGAAGTAGTTTTCCGCCGTAACAAATATATTACCAAGGGCAAACGGGCGTATATGCACAACTCGGAGGAAAGAAAGGAGAACAGCTACAGTGAGAAGCAAGTAAGGGATATGACAAAAATTGTAGTACAAGAAGCATACGTAGAATATGCAGGGACATTGTTCAAGCAAGTCAAAGGAGTCAGCATGGGAACAAGCTGCAGCCCACTAGTAGCAGACCTAGTATTGTCAAAACTCGAATATGACTACTTGACACGCCCAGAGAATTTCGACAAAAGCAGGAGGATGAAAGGGACAAGAAGATACATCGATGACATCATATGCTTCAATGGAGGACTACTTGAAGAAATCACACCAGATATATATCCGGCCTCTCTACCGCTGAACTTTGACAGAGTGACAGACGGTACCATACATTTCCTGGACCTGGAAATAGACTCCAAAGGCAAGGGTAGACGGGTGTACGACAAAAGAAGAGGCTTTAGGTTCGAAGTAATAGCGCTTCCTGACAAACAGAGCAACCAACCAATGCAGATAGGTTTGAACACCTTCTTTAGTCAGATACTACGGTTCTGTCGCATATGTTGCAAATGGGAGGACCTAAGAGTGAACTTCGGTCTACTAGCTACAACTATGACTGCACGTGGGTTTAATAAAAACGAATTGAAACTGGTAGTACAGAAGGTGAATCGCAAATACCCCCAACTTTTTGCTTCCGTGACAGAGGGTAACATGGCAAAATTAGTCGCAATTCTTTACAACGAAGTCACAGAAATTTCAGATCCAACGACCATGGTGACTCAGGGATCTTAGATAATATCTCTTTTCAGATAATTTTCAGGTTCGTACAGATGCACACAGGGAGCGTACACAGAGAGGGAGTCGAGGGGACAAGAGAGCCGAAGAATCAGTGCGCGGCGATTCCTCTACACCACCTCAACTTCTTCTGGTTTGAAGGTACTCAACTAATTTCCTCCACTTCGCCGCGCACGACTTTGGGCCTGTGGGAGTTGCTAATCGAGGCGTTGAGGTGTACGAGGCCACGAGCAGGAAGAAGAAAGACCAAGAAAGAAGAAAAACGAGATAAGCTCTTCAAAACTTAAAAGATCCTTTTAGACACATAATTTTATCAATCATTAGACATGCTAATTAATAAAAATAATTGACTAAAGTTGCAAAATAATCATTTATTTCAAATTACTCCCACTTTCAGTCCAGAGGCTGAAACCTGGCACTTGCGGCCGCTCTGGAGCTGGTCGCAGGCGCAGGCGGACTGGAGGATGTGAAACTTGCTGAAGGAGAAACGCCAGCCGGCATGCTCGAAGCTTTCCTGGACCGGGTGCACTTCGTCCAGGGCATGCGTAGCTGCCTTCTGATCCACTATGGACATGGCCGCTTTCTAGGGCTGGAGAGATTCTGGTTTTGACGGAATGGTTGGGATTTTTTTGAGGAGATGGGTGGAGAGATGTGGAGTTGTTTAGCAGTAGTGACAAAATTTAGGATCTGAGGAATTCGCGGTGCAAAAGAGCATTTATTCGACGGCTCTGTCTAAACGGACTTTTGAAGCCAGGAAATAAAGAAGCGGTCCATAGTTGCGCAGTGCATATGGAGAATAACGCCCTAAAATAGTCGAAATGGCTGTCTGTCAATCACCGTGCCGTCAAAAAGCGAGCCGGAATACTTGTCGTAAGAAAAGCAAAAGGGGCCTCCAGCTGGGTCACTTCTTTGATTGGCCGAGTTTATGGGACTCTGGAAAGCGCTTCGGGTCCAGGGCACTGCCGTAGCGGGCCAGCTCCTCGCCTACCTGCACAATCTGCACTGCTATGATTGGAAAACCAATTTTTCCGTTTTCAATCATTTCTTGAATATTGTGTGTGAAGCGGTGACTCGGCTTGGTTTTAATCGCAAGTGAAAATGGAGTGGCCGAAGGCCCATGCAGCCGAAGCATTGCGCACCAAGGAAAACATCGCAAAGCGAATGCATATCAGGGCAAGGCGGCCGTTCAAAAACAAGATTCCTTCACACATCCTCCGCCTTGACAAAGGGGAGGCGAAAGGCTAAACAAAAGAAACTTGGCACAATGCCAGAAATCAAGCCCAGCTGGGCGATCATCATGAAAAGGTTGCCTGTAACAAACCAAAAGCTGAGTCCTCACAAAATCTCATGAAACACAGTTGGGAGTAGATGAGGTGGAAGATGAAAAGGGAGCAGAGCGAGCAGGCCAAGGCGGGATGCCCAGTTTCTGGGACGCCCCTACTCGCCCGAAGGCTTTCGAGGCTCTTGGCGCCGTGCAAGGCCAAGCCCACTCCTACTCACTCCACTTACACAAGACAAGGGTCTGAGCATTTGGGGAGAGTAGATGAAGCAATAGCTGGTGGGTATGGTGAATTATATGCGATTGGTGACAAAAAAAAGCGAGGAGTACCCGTTTCTCAAATGAGCGTAAATCAAAAGCATTTTTCCAATCCTAATAAATAGCAGATGCGAAAACCCAATTTTTGCATAAAACAATCCTTCCAAAACCGCAGTTGAGAAATAGTTGAACAAGTATATGGCGCAAAGCGCAATAGGTGACCGCGGAGCGCATCCTTTATATGATCCTTTTAACTCAAAAATCAAGTCTGTGCTTTCTCAACCAATTTCAAAAGTAAGCACATTAAGAATCGACCTATAAGACTAGTGAACAAAAAAATCAAGTCTTCTGTGCAATTCTCAAGACTTCAGGTACTACAGTGCAAAAACCGCATATTGCAATTTTCCAACTTTATACCCAGAAAAGTAATGTTCAAATGCTTTGTGACCAGTTCCACCCCTCCAGATCTTCCTAAAATGTTATTACCTTTCAGTAAA
>JASANA010005690.1:0-13694 GCA_030248095.1 Ptycholaimellus sp. GST1_10 | reverse complement strand
TCTGACAAAAGCTCCCTGACTGGAGAAGGAGGAGAGTAGGAAGGGGCAGGAGGAGGAGAAGAAGAAGGAGAAGATGAAGGAGGAGGAGGAAGAGGCCACCTGTGCATGGCTCGCTGCACGCGGCGCGGTCGCTTCTCAGCCAGCATCGGGGCCGTCTGAGACTGTCGTCGATGCTCCACAAAGGGGAAGGCCAACTGGAGGTACAGACCTACTGCAACCGCCATTCAAGCATAAAAGAAACTCCAGCTATACCGTGGGGGTGGTGAATTATTCGCGAATGATTTCAAACAGTTATAACTCAAGATCTACCCAATATTTCTTCACCAAAATTTATCAGCAGGTGCTCCTGGGTGTCTTCTAGATTGTGTTAAATTTTTGTGCGAAAAAGATTTAAACTCATGGTTTTATTTTAATTTTTGTAACATGAGTCAATGTTTTGGTGAACATTGCAGAAAAAAACAGAGTTTGACTAAATCTGAAGATAAATATTGATTTATAAGAATCAATCTGCATTTTTAGTGGTCATGGAAACAGCTAGGCATTAAATGAATGAGTTTTGATGATAAAAATTTGCTAAAACTTTTAAAACTGAAAAAAACAAACATTTTGCTGCAAAATAATTGCCCTGCACAATAAAATGACTATATATTGACTCATGTTACAAAAATTAAAATAAAACCATGAGTTTAAATCCTTTTCGCACAAAAATTTAACACAATTTAGAAGACATCCAGGAGCACCTGCTGATAAATTTTGGTGAAAAAATATTGGGTAGATCTTGAGTTATAACTGTTTGAAATCATTCGCGAATAATTCACCCCCCCCCCCCCCCACGGTAGACGAATAAAGACAGCACCAGGCAGCAGTGCCAGCAGACTAGGCAGGCAGACTAGGCCAGGCTTTTGGATGGCCTGGAGGAGCGGGACTGGGATCGAAACGAGCGCCTCCACCAACAGACCAGCAGCGTAGGACAGCAGTAGTGCAGGGCCGCGAGCAGCAGAGCCTGCAACCAGCTTTAAACCTCCAAAACGCGGTCCAGAAGACGGGGACCAATGTTGTCCGCAGCCCAAGAGCGAGGAAGGCGCTCAAGCAACAGCTGATGGGCCAGTGCAGGGACGGCGGGTAGGAAGAGGGCCAGGTTTTTCAGCTCACTGCTCGGATGACTCGCCGAGGCCCAGGCACCTGCGGCCAGACTGGCAGTAGCAAGAGCGCTCAGCCAGTAGCAGGTCATCAGCAGGCGACGTTGACCCAGCCTAGACTCTTCAGCTGTGGAGATTTGAACTGGACTTAAATCAATATTTATATTTCCGCCACCGATGCACTGAGTCTCGGTTGCCGAAATCATAAACCAAAAGCGAAGTAGTGAGCTAGAGGGGTAGGCAGACCTGTGGTGGGCTTGCTCGCCGAGCATTAGGCCGAGAAGAGCTGCTATGGCCATGAGCAGGCTTCCGGCTTGCCCCACGCCAGACGACAGGGCCCAGTCCAGTTGGAGCAGACGGCTGGAGAAGATGGCCAACAGGGCCCCGTAGGCCAGCCTTCGCAGGACACCCAGTGCCTGGGGGGTGAGTCAGTGAGGAGTAAGGAGGAGGAGGGATGGAAGGAGGAGGAGGGATGGAACGAGAAGTGTGCGGAAGGCGCTTCTCTGGCGAGGACAGAGCTGGAGAGCGTCGCGCAGAGCGGCAAAGCCTCTGCGCACCCCGCAGCCCAGTGGCTCTCGCTTCAGACACTCCGCCAGGTACACATCCTCGCACACCTCAATTCCTCCTTATTAGCTTCTTAACAACCCAACATGCAACTACTCTTCATTGCTATGTGACAAAGTGCAGAGCAGAGAGGGAGAGAGAAGGATGAGAACATTGGTGCCTTGGTAGAAGACGAGGCTGCGGACAATGCTCTGAGCAGGGGCCTTGATCTTCATGAGGTGCAGCGGAGTGTCGGGCAGGAAGGGCAGCAGAAGCAGCAGCAGGAGCAGCGAAATACCCGGCAACAGTGGCACCAGCCACAAGGCTTCCTTTTCTCCACCTGCATTGCTTCAGTCCTAGCCTCTCCTCAAAACAGAGCCCCTAGAACACCACCAAAGGCGGCAGCGCATTGAGGAAGGCCGGCCAGAAAGAGAAGCGGCGTGGCCAGGACTCCAGCACCCTGGAGGAGCTCCTGTCGCCAGTGCAGCTCCACCGGCAGCACCTGACCATATGCCTTTTTGCCTTTTCCTCATCCCTTCATTCGTATAGGACAGACCTCAGCCAGGAAGAAGACGGAGGCCAGCTGGAGCCAGCCCCAGGACACTCCACCCAGCCACCGTCCCACCAGCAGCAATCGATACTGCATTTCATTTGATTTATGCTCACAAATAGGTTGCATCATCAAATGGGCTCTTTGTAGAAGGTGGAGGTAAAAAGGCTAACATCCCCTTCCAGGCCGCCAGCAGCATGGCAGACTGTGGCCAGGAGGAAGGCGGCGCTGCTGAACTGGAGCACTCGCTTCCGTCCTGTCAATGCTTCCATCCGTAGGCCAGTTCTCTTCCCTGGCATCACACCGAAGGCATCGCAGAGGAAGCGAGCTGAGAGGAGTGCCGGCAGCTCCCCCAGATAGCGCAGCAGCAGGAAGGCACTCCAGAAGCCAATCCTCCACTCCTCCACCACCAGGCCCTCCAGGGCTGCCCAGGCTGTGTTGTAGCCGGACTCCAGAAAGGCCAGGCACAGGCCTAGGAGCCAGTATAGGAGCTGAGGGGAGCTGGGGAGGAGAGGTGCAACCTCCGTTGGCTGCCACCAAAAGAATTGCCAGCAGGGAAATGGCCGGCACCTGAATCTCCCCCTTAGTCATGCCTTGCCTGGAAAGAAATGATTGCCTCAGACTGTCTGGGTCCGGATTTGAGAAATGTTGCAAAGAAAGAAGAGCAAAAGCTGGACCAGACGAAGGATGAAAGGGGAGAAAGCAAAAACCGTCGCTTCGGCTTTGGCGCAGCAAGGGCGGCATCCCAGTGGCAGGTCATGTTTAGTGAGCTGGTGGCCGTTTGGGGAGATTGATGGCAGTGCACCGCTGGCACTAACCGCCTCCCTCCACTCATTGCTTCAATTGGGAACGCCAAAGCCCAATGACCCGACCTTCATTTCTGCCAGTCCCAGTTTGCTAACTAAAACAAAATGATCTAAATTGCTGAGGTTCACTGAAAGAGGTTTGCTGCCGGTTTTTTTACGGGTTAACTCTTTCATTCACGCTTAAAATGGCGGCTCATGACCACAATTGCCCCCAAAGGCGTTAACCGCCACCCCAAGGTTCCTACCGCCGCGCCTAGAATTCTACCACCCACACCCACCCCCGAATCTGGATCAGCCGCAATATTAATTTTCTGCTCATCAATCAGCTGCCAAACCAAATAAAAAAAACCAAATATTTGCCTTTGTGTTTGGAGCATATAATTTTTATTTGAGGAAATGTGCTATTACCTTTACCCAGACATCTATTTTTTTATATCAATCCATGGCTGAAGTTGTACTATTCCTCAAACCAAAACAAGTAGCCATAAAGATAGAATATCTCTCATAAAATATCGGAATAGACAGGGCAGACAAAGAGGTGTCAGATGAGATTGGCGCAGAGGACAATGGGGTAGTGTTTGGCAAAACGCTTGCCCAGGGAGAGACGAAGGAAGTAGCGGAGGGCAAAGGCTGTGCAGGCTTGGCTGACCAAGGACAGGGCCAGTCCATCTGGAAGGGCGAAAACCAATGGACGAGCTTCGTCGTAGAGCGCTGTGAATCCCGGCTCTAGTAACAGCGAAACCTACCCAACAGCTTTGACTTTGCTTTTAATAGCTTAGAACAGAAGTGAGGGAGCTTTGAAACATTCATTTACACATGTGCTCAAAAGTAAATCAATTTAGTTTGACGTCTTCTCACTCATTGTGGGTTCGTAATTTAAATTTTGATGAGCAGTTAACCAAATTTTGGCCACATTTATGAGCCTCTAAGGTAAGTTATGCCATAACATGGGTAAATTTTTGATATTTTACCGAACAGTTCAGGCCATCAGGCCACAATAGGAGAAGAAATGAGAAGACAAACAACCGTGGTCAGAGGGTATGTTTCCTCGCACTGGCGATATTTGCTTTCACCACCCGCAGTTTCACAAGCATAGCTACGCAGTTCCACAAGGCTCACGCACAACTCCTGAATTATATGCCGTAGCCTAGTGTAGGTGGAAATATAGTGCTAATTGCTTAACTTTGACAGCGTAATGGGAAGCGTTGCGAATGTATCCAGTGGCCATCACTAATTCTCCTGGCACAAAGCCTCGTTTCCGGATATGAAACGCTATGTCGTACAGGCCTCAAGATGAGCATCTTTACTCAAGCGTAGCTCCAGTTGACACACTAATCGACGTGTTAGAATTAAGTGTTCGACTTGAAATATGGGAAAACCCAAAATATGTCAATCCTAATTCTAAACTTAAGAACTTTCACAACAAAAGCTAGCGAGCGTTTTATAATTATTTTTCAAATGAATGGATTATGTATATTTAAATTTAAATTTAAAAAAAAATATTTAAAACAAACTTTACCATGTTCATTTTTTTGATTACATTTTTCAAAATTAACCAATCATTTAATGTTGTTGCAGAAAATGGCAAATTTGCCGAAAATCCAATTTTCTGTACACAGAGGCAATAATGGGAGACATTGGGACAGAGTGATGGGATGGTGTGTGAGAGGTACCCTTTGGAATGGCGACGCAGGGATTGGGACCATATATGAGGGGCGATTCGCGTATATCCAGCGGCAATCCACCCCCAAGACTATGCCCGTCCAGCATTGACAGCACCTGCAACCTGTCCTCACTTCTGTCACCAGCACCACGTCATTCCATTCCACCCATCCTTCCAAGACGTTGACATTAGCTACTCCGCATGTATGCACACAAACCATCCTCATCACATAACAAATCAGCTACCCCGCTTAATTTGTCACTCTCAATGACGCTGACTCTACACCCACGCCTTAGTCTTCAAATGGGCATATAGCCTCCTCCACGGACTAATTCATTTTCTTCCTTTCCCCGCTGGCAATCCGGGTCCTAGCCCTGAGCAGCGGTGTGTTTGAGCCAAAGGGGAGATGTGCAAGGCGAGGATGACACTGCTAATGGGGGTGCTGGTGCTAGCGGGGGTCTGCTTCGAGGTCGGCGGCGGAATGTTCAGCGGGGAGAAGCTGGTCTGGCGCTGGAGTCCCAAGGTTCTGTCCTCTTTGCAACGGCCTCCAAATCGCTGTGGCCCCGCCCCCATTGGCAGGGCGGCTGGAACGATACGCTGCACTTGGCGGAGCGGTCTCAGCTGGTGAGGCGGCTGTACGAGCTCCTCCTGGCCACCTCCCCCGGTTCCATCGCCGCCGGCCTCCGCGACCCCATTCGCCCTGCTTGACGCCCCCTTTAGAAATGCTAGCGTACAGGGATTCTCAGTTGAGGAAGGAAGGATGCTGTGAAAAAGCGGGTAAAACCATATGCGGGAGGGTTGTTACAGGATAACTAGAGCATTCAGTGGTTTTGAATTGGTGGTTTTTAAATTAATTAGACACTAGTTGCGATTTTGGATGCCTTTGCATGCTTCGCAAGACAGCTAGAGAATTCCAAGATAGCTATAGCATTTAGTGTTTTTGAATTGTGCATTAAACCTCTCATCCCATTAAGAGAGCTTTATTGAGAGTTTCAAAAGTCGCTTGCCCAAAAATTTTGACCCCCCTTTTTTATATTTTTTTCGAAACTAGACACAATTCTAGATTTTGGTGGCCTTTTGTAAATAACTCATCAGGATTTTATCGTAAAGTTCAAAAAAAAAATGCTCTTCTCGTGAAGCCAAAAATTTTCCTCAATTCAAAAATTTCATTTTCCTCAATTCAAAAATTTGCCAAAAATCGAATTTTGAGTTTTGCACCCTTAAAGGACACCAAAAGTCTTAAAATTGTGCCAAGTTTCGAAAAAAATATAAAAAAGGTGGGTCAAAATTTTTGGGCAACCACGTTTCTGAGACTTATGACCTTCTCAGTAAAGCTCACTTAAACATCCCTGTTATATCCCAATGCCGCAAAAGGAGGAAGAAGAAGCTCGTTAGAAATGTAGGTACTTGAAACGCGCAGTTTTGGGTCCCTCTACTTAGGAAGATAATGTTGGGCAGTTTGAGGCATCTATATAGGCAAGAAGTGACGGGTGCAGTTTGGTTAAGCCTTGGATGATCATTGGGCCAGCAATCCTGAGCCTGATGTTGATTCCCAACGCTGGACTGTGTCCAGAAGACTTTTGGAACCACCGCGGAGTCCGAGGGGAACTCCTTTGTTTCGCCAACTTTCTGACAGGGGTTTTATTCCTGCTCAGTACCAAGCGGGGAGGCGCTTGTCTTCCCCAGTCTGAAAAACGGGGCATTTTGCTCTTTTTTGATTCAATCTTTACTATTATCTAGCATTTGTTTCGTTAATCAATGTCATTTTTATTATTTTCTTCTGAGTTTATAAATTAAAATCTAGATTTTCTTTCAGTGTTTGGTATGGCCGGAGGTAGGGTTTGGCCGCAGGCAGTGTTTGGTGTGCCCATGGCCGAATATTACAATTCCGGAACAGTTCCAGACCGGAACAATTGGAACAGTTCCGAGGAACAGTACAGAACAGTAGGAACAGTTCCGGAATTGGGTGAATTCCGGAACAATTCTTTATTTATCAAATTTTGCCATCTTAACATACACAAATGCCTAATCTGATCCCTGGAACACTTAATACTAATAATTCTTGAAATTATGGAATTGGAAAACCAGCAAATTTGGCATTTTGGGCCCTTCTACATGATGTTTTAGGGGCTGATGGGTAGAACTTACACCCCATGAATATTTCCCCCCCCCCATGGCTTTATTCCCCCCCATGAATTATCCCCCCCCCCCGATGAATATTGCCCCCCCCCCATGAATATACCCGCCCCCCCATGAAAGTTTAGTTAAATTTTATTATTTTTTTATTTATTTTTTTATTTATTTATATATTTAATTTATTGCAAATTTTCGGTCAAAATTCACTCAGCAAATATTGCCCCCCCATGAGTCTAAACCGAGTTAGTCTATACCGTGTTTGTCATGCTACTAGTTAGTCTATACCGCTATATAGGGCGTAGCCAACACAAAAACTAAAAGGCTCGTCCTTTCACTGTGGCAGTACCTACTAGTTAGTCCATGTAGTAGGTACTGCCACAGTATGGACCATGGCTCCTAAGCAACTATGGGTAGTAGGGGCCGTAGCACCCGTGCCCGCAGGCCGGAGGAGCTCTGGCGCCCTGCCCGAGGCGGCGGGCGGCCAAGGCCAGCTTAAGCAGTTACCCCCTTTTTGCGTCCGTCTTTCCGCATATATATATATGTGTCATTCCGGGGCCCGGCTTCCGCGGTTTTTCAACCAAATTGGCTGAAATTTTGCATGAAGGTCCGCCTGGGTGGTATCTCCAGGCCATTTTTGGTGCTTGGCGTAATTTTGCGTTTTTCGCCCAAAACCTAAAATTTTGATGTTTCAAAGTACCAAAATTCATAAATCGCTGGTTTTTCAATGAAATTGGCTGAAATTTTGCATGAAGGTCCGCCTGGGTGGTGGCTAGATAGCTTTATTGGGGTTTTGCAAAATTTTTGGATATTTTCCCAAAACTCAAAATATTGATGTTTCAAAACAAAAATAATCATAACTCCCTGGTTTTTCAATGAAATTGGATGAAATTTTGCATGAAGGTCAGCCCTGGTGGTGGCTTGGGACTTTTATTGAAGTTTTGCAAAAAATTCGAGGTTTTACCCGGAACTTAGAATTTTAATGTTTCAAAATAAAAAAATCATAACTCCCTTGTTTTTCAATGAAATTGGCTGAAATTTTGCATAAAGATCTGCCTAGGTGGTGGCTTGAGAGGTTTATTGGGGTTTTGCGAAATTTCTGGATTTTTTCCCCTAAACTTAGAATTTTGATGTTTCAAAATTAAAAAAATTATAACTCCCTGGTTTTTAGACAATATCGGCAAGTAAATAAATATGCAATTAGTAAAATTCACTCATGTAGGTTGACAATATTGCTCGGAACAGAGGCCGCGCATCTTGGCGACAGCCGAGAATACCTTGTAATTTATAAACTCAGAAGAAAAAAATAAAAATGACATTGATTAACGAAACAAATGCTAGATAATAGTAAAGATTGAATCAAAAAAAGAGCAAAATGCCCCGTTTTTCAGACTGGGGAAGACAAGAGTCTCCCAGCTTGGTACTGAGCAGGAGTAAAACCCCTGTCAGAAAGTTGGCGAAACAAAGGAGTTCCCCTCGGACTCCGCGGTGGTTCCAAAAGTCACCTGGACACAGTCCAGCGTTGGGAATCAACATCAGGCTCAGGATTGCTGGCCCAATGATCATCCAAGGCTTAACCAAACTGCACCTGTCACTTCTTGCCTATATAGATGCCTCAAACTGCCCAACATTATCTTCCTAAGTAGAGGGACCCAAAAATGCGCGTTTCAAGTACCTACATTTCTAACGAGCTTCTTCTTCCTCCTTTTGCGGCATTGGGATATAACAGGGATGTTTAATGGGATGGGAGGTTTAATGCACAATTCAAAAACACTAAACACTAAACTATACAGTATGACTGGCCTAAGAAGCATTATCTTATTAGCATGAGATCCGAGGAAGCATTAATGCATTGCTTGCTAACATCCAAATAAACCTACAACCATTGTTGAAAGCAAGCGGGATTTTTCTCATCGAGGTTTCTGTGAGGTTGTTCTTGGCTAAAATGTTTCAAATTATTTGTAGTTTGTATTTTTTGAAACTAAAGCATTTCAAAACAGCATCATTATTAATTTTTCAAACTTTTTTTCTCCTCTTTGGCCCTTTCGGTAAATTTTAGCAATTTGGTAACGAGGTCAACGATGCAGCTTTTAAGCTTTCACAAAATGTCGACTAAAATATTATTAAGAAAATATGGAAGTTTTTAACGCAAAATTTTTATGCAGCAAATTTAAAGGTAAGGTGATATCCAAGATAGCTAGGTCAAAATAAGGACAAAAATGTTTCTTGAAACATTTACACCAATATTGGAAGTCAACCAATATTGCAAAGATATCGTTGCCAGGACATATTGAGAACCTCATCCATTCTCCACTCATCACTTTTTTACCTTCCCTCACACCCTCCCTTGGCCGACACGTTTTGTATCCATCATTCTAGGCCATGGGGGATTGTGTCTGAGAACAGGCAACATTCTGCATCTCAGCTTTTCGCCAATAAAGGCCAACCTGGAACTGGCGACAGACTCGACGCTGGCTCTTGAAGACTCCGTGCACACGCAAACTGGCCACCACCTTCAACCGCCTTGCCTCTACCTCATTTATACAGCTGCAGTAAAGGTATGAGAGAGATTCCCTAGGGACTGGCTAAAGGATGGAAAAGGTTGGAGAAACCTGGTAACGAATGCGGACAACGGGGTCTTGATAGGAGTACGGCAGGCTGGTGGGCAGGTGCACGCGGAAGGGAACCTCCGAGCGACCTGCAGTCCCCTAGCCAATTCTCCCAAGCATCCAAAGCTGGCCATGCATCTTGGTCGGAGGGCAGGAAAAGCTGGCACCTGTCGGAAGGAGGCAATTGTTGAAGGCCTTGGAGATGGGAATGAGAACATCCAGCACCTTATCCTGTCCCTTCACCTTCCGGCATTTGTTCTCCGTCCTGCAACAACAGATTTCTAGACCACACTAGTCCCGCCATTTCAGCTGCAGAAACCAATGAAGCTTTATCTGGCCCTCCACCGCAAGCTCGAAATCGCTAAACTTCACCGGTTCCCCCGTCACCTTCAAACATTGGCATTACTTTGCTCCTTCATATTCTACGACAGATAAAAAGGCTGACATAGTCCAAAAGCAGGTGAAAGTATGTAGGCGCCTTACATGGGCAGAAAGGATGCCGGTCAGCTCCTCGCCGGGGACATAGAGCGCCAGCTCCTCCTTGCTCAGCTGGAGGTCCAACTCCGTCAAAGGCATCCTTTCTACTCCATCCTTCTCACCTCATCTTCCTCAACATCCCTTACACCTCCTCCTTTCCACCCTCCGTCCGCCTAATCCCTCCTCTTCTGCACCTCTCTTCCGCGCTTCAAACATTCACCAGTCCCGCCCCCACTTCAACAGGCCGCCACTCTCTCATGTTACCCCCTTGTCACGCAAAGGGGTGGGGGGGGGGCAGAAAGGCTAGTAGAAAAACCAGCGCTGCTCCACTTCAGGCCGCCAGTCAATGGGTCGCTCTGCTGGCCTCCTAAGAGGAAAGGCGAGCAGAAGGAGAAAACGAAAGGATGGCTGGGAGCGGAAAAAGAAAAGGCTCTCTATTGCCCCGCCACACTCCCTATTGATTGGCCCAAGGGCAAAAAAAGCGAGGAGAGAAAAGAGCCAGCCATGGAGATGGGAGGCGAGGGAGAAGGGGAGAGCAAGCGTCGGCACAGCTGTGAATTTTGGCTGGGGGGTCACAAACTATGCGAAGGCTGTCGCCTGGGCTGGGCTATCAGCCGCCTGTCGACAAAAGAACAGGGCCCTGGAACGCTCTGCTGCCAGCCTTTCAGAGGGGGTGCAGAGGGCCTGGCGTGTGGAGAGATAAACAGACGCAGCAGATGCGGTTGGGGATTTGGGAGGCAAGGCAAGCTTAGTCGGTTTAAGGAGTTGAGAGGCCATAGTTTTTAAGCCATCTTTGCTAAGAGTGGAAATATTCAAAAAGGCGTTTTCCGCCGTTTGCAAAACTACATAAACTGTCCAAGATTGAGTTATGATTGTTACCCCCTCTTGTTACAGAAGAATACCCAGAATCCTTAGTAAAAAATGACATAATATTTGGTAAAAAGGTAAAGTAATTGGAAAAAAGTTCATTTTAAGAGACGGTTTTTGAGAGGGGCACGAATGGGAGACCCATGGATTTTTTGACCCCCCAATTTTATGGCAGGAATGTAAAGATATATAACTAATAGGTAAAATTCATCAATATACTTGGGGTTGAAACTCAATATCCAGGTCAGGACAGCTCTGCCAAGTTAGAGGTCGCAAAATTTGAGTTACCCAAAATTGACGAGCACCAAAGATAAGCCTTATGTTAGAACATAGGGCAATTTAGTAGATGTAAAATTTTGCTGCTAAAAAACTTCCTGCTCTTCGGCAAAACAGTATTGCTCAATTTCCTTTTGTGAGCTTATCACCCAAAGCCTTATGCAGGTATTTAACAAAAAAAATTGCTGGGTTTTAGTTTATATACATGAAAAATTATGCGAAGTGTGCAGACAGGTAAAGGATTCGCCCTATGCTATAACATGGGACAAAAGTGACCAAAAAAATTTTCACCTTGAATTTCGTTTCCAATGGCCTAAATCGATGCTCTGGCCTCAAATACACCTGAAAATATCATTTCTATGCCCAATTTCAAAATATTTTGGAATCTGATCACTTGGTAATTTTGCTCATTTGTGCAGGAAGGGTGGGAGCCACAGACAGACCCCCCCGGGGGGACTCTGGGGGGTCCCCCTGGGGGGTCCTCAGAAAGTCCCCCCCAGGGGTCCCCCCGGGGGGACTCTGGAGGGTCCCCTCGGGGGAAGTGTGGTTGATGCCTTAACATTTCCTTTCTGGACCTATGCTGGTGCAATTGATGTTATCAGTGATAGTGCCACATGACATAAAGCATGCAACAAAAAGTGCTGACACGCAAATTGATTTGTCAGGCTTCGCTGACCAGCTCCTCTTCAGGAGGTGGGGTGGGGGCCGTCTTAGCCCTTAGAAGAAGTCCCGGACTATTAGAAACATTAGTGTTTGGGTAGAAAGACTGTGAAATGGGCTATGCTGGAAATGGGTGAATTCTTCGCAGATTTTGACAAACTATTTTTTCTGGAAAGCTAATTTTTGCCATAACAATTCAGGAGTGGTAGAACTGGTCCCCGAGCATTTGAAACATCACTTTTATAGGTAGAACTTCTGAAAAATTGGATTTTGACAAAAATTTTTTCCGGAAAGCTAATTTTTGCCTCAACAAATCTAGAGTGGTGGAACTGGTGCCCGAGAACTTAGGGCTGTCCTAATATTAATGAATCTCACCCCTTATTTTGTGGATAGGATTGCTTTTTCAGTCCTATTATTAATGCTGCTCTGCCATGGGATCATAAGACAAATAATAGGGTATAGTTAATCTAGTGTACAGTACAGTACAGTTTCAATTGTGCGTTTTCTTATAGCGTTCAGTACAGTACAGTTTTTTTTCTTATAGCGTTCAGTACAGTACAGTTTTTTTTTCTTATAGCGTTCAGTACAGTACAGTTTTTTTTTTGATTTTCAAATAGTGCGCAGTACAGTAAAATCAAAAAACTGAACTGTATATTAGATGAACAAATATGCCACTATACTGTACTGTACACTAGAAAAACTGTAAAAACTGTCAAATAGTGTCCAGTACAGTACAGGTTGATTTTCAAATAGTGCACAGTTAAGTTTCCATAGTGCGCAGTTCAGTTCCAAAAAAAAAACTGTACTGGGCCTTAGTTGAGATAAAAAAAATTCTTTTTTTATGTCAAGAAGAGTGCAGTTCATTTTCATTTTTTTATCTCAAGTAATGTCCAGTACAGTTTAAACTGTACTGGATACTAGTTGACATAGCAAATTTTCGTGTTCAAGCAGAGAGCAGTTCAGTTTGCAAAAACCCAAACTGTACTGGACACTAGTTGAGATTCAGTTTGCAAAAACCCAAACTGTACTGGACCCTAGTTGAAATTGTAAATTAGGGTGATCAAGCAGAGTGCAGTTCAGTTTGCAAAAAACCCAAACTGTACTGGACCCTAATTGAAATCGTAAATTAGGGTGTTCAAGTAGAGCACAGTACAAATAAATTCAGGTGTAGCATTGTCAACTATTAATAAAGGCATCATATCCCCACTTCATGGGTCTGCGTGGTATGCAACGCCACCTTAGTCTAATCAGGCCTTAGCTTACCCAAGCCCTGTGTATGTTGCAGAAGAGTGACAGAGGATGTCAACTAAGGTCTTTGACCAGTTATTTCGTTTGCATGAACTTGGAAAGCCCTCTGGCACTGCACCTGTTGCTATCTATCTGCCCAGTATTGCGATCACCTCCAGCACTCTCTGCATTGAAAGCTAGGAACAAACCTGACTTCGCTCTGCCCTGCTTTGCCTGACTGTTCACCCTGCATTGCCATCTGCTGCTCGCCAAGCTATGGTTTGGCTTCCTGGATGGTCCTCCGGGAGGACCACATACATGGTCCTCCAGGAGTTTCTTAAAACTTGGTACATTTTGACTAATTTTGACGAATTTCGACACCGAAAACAGCGTGCTAGACTAATCCTACACTGTTTTATCTTGATTCTGCTGAGATTTTGAGGCTTAAGTACAGGAGCAGCCATTCATCCTTGACATCAGTTAGAAATCCGAGTCTGCAGGCCCATATGATGTTCCATGCATTTCCCAAGTCTCAGAATCTGGTTACAAGGACCCTGTTGGTGTTCTGAGACCAAATGCAGAGTGCTAGACTAATCCTACACAGCTTTATCTTGATTCTGCTGAGATTTCGAGGCTTAAGTACTGGAGCAGCCATCCATCCTTGACATCAGTTAGGGATCCGAGTCTGCAGGCCCACATGATGTTCCATGTATCTTCAAAGCCTCAGAATCTGATTACAAGGAC
>JASANA010005689.1:0-23313 GCA_030248095.1 Ptycholaimellus sp. GST1_10 | reverse complement strand
TTGCGCAGAGGCACAACCTCGTCATCCTCAGCAACGCCATCCTCAACTTCCTCGCAGACGAGACGGAAGAAGCTGCCAATAATGGCGACCTTTTACCCTTCAAACCCTCTCTCCAGCTTCAAGTCACAAGCTTTATGCTTCGCTGCTCTAATGTCATAGGCCCACTGCCCGCTGAATAATCTTCTTATCACCGCTCCTGAAGTCATGCCAGTATTTTGCGGATTTGATTTTAGTCCTATTTTACTTTACGTACATTGCGGCCAAACTAACGATGATTATTTAATGCTTAGCGTCACTATCATTGTTAACTTTTACATCATACTTAGCATGCTTTTTTCAGAATTGTGGTTTCATTCATTGCAAAATCTTTCTCAGAACTGTACATTATTGTTAAATTGGTTTTTCTTGGTTAGCTACCAACTCTTTTTTTCAAATGTTTTTTGCATAAATATTTCATCGAAGACATTTTCTGCGAGTAAAGCACGAATGGCCCAAGGGCGAATAGTCCATGGGCCCAGAATTTAAAAACGCATGAAATTGCAAGATTAAAGCATATTTATGCTTTGGGTCGAAACTAATTTTTGGCACTTTTGTTAAAAAAATTGCATATTCAATTGTTTTCCCAAAATTACTCAAATTGGCACTATGTGTTGTATACTAAGAATGGCATTAATTGGTTACATATAGGCTTCGAAATTACGAAAGCTTTATATTCGCACATCTTGCAGAACAAGAAACATTTGCAGATAAAACGTGATTTCATGTTTGCACAAAAATATGACATTACTGCCATCAAATAATAAAAATAATAAAAAGCTCCACTAGACGGCCTGAAAAAGCTAGTCACAAGGTTAGGACGGCGTAGGTAACACGGAGGCAAGTAGGCAAAAGCAGGCAAATTTCTGGAAGGAGGGCTCAACCGCCTTGCCAAGCATCTTCATCGCCTGGGCAGGTGGGACAGGGACTGTCGGCTTTCCCTCATCCATTTCTCTTTGTTTCTATTCTCTGGAAAACATGATTTGGCTGGTAAAGTTTGACGACAGTTATTTCCATTCTCTCCACTCATTTAGTGCGCTAAATAGCGTAATTTTATAAAATATTCCATTGAAAATGCGTGTGAATTTCAAGCACATTCTTCTTCGATTCGATGTTTCATCAATATCAATAAAATGTCTATTAGGTATTTACAGAGCAAGAAACCTTTGATGGCATCTAATTCTGACCGCATTTCTGTCCTCCGACAGACCTGCGAAATGGGAGTGTACCCTCTGAGGGAATTTTATTGGTTTACTCCAATCTTAACTTAACTACTGCTCTCAAAGTGAAAATGAATTTTTAGAATACTATCGAACCGATTTCCAGGCGTAGCCATGCTTTGCTGGGGTTAAATTTTGCGCGCGCTCCATTTGTTTTGGATGCTATTCACCTTCAGACTGTCGCAACTCTTGCTGGAGATCCTAGATTAGGTCAATTGACCGACCTTCCTTCATCGGCGAATTTTCAGCTGTTGAACCGAAACCAGGGGTTGGAAGACGGAGATGAGTGGACAGGATGAGATTCGAAAGTCGGAGCAGCAGTGGCGAGGCCTAAATCATCAGCTGCCACTCAGCAGCCATCCTCCTCCACAGCTCTTTCCGCACTATCAGTTCCCGCCCACTCCCATCGCCTACTTCCAGCCTCCACCAGCACCTGGTAAGTCTCAATACATCTTTTCAGGTTTTCTCAGTATTCCCCTGCTCTGCACAATCCGACAAGGCTAAATCGTCGGAATAGTTTAGGCTAGGGAATAGTTTAGAACCCCAAGCATAGTGACTCTTAAGCTGAGGTTAATGGTTTAGACTTAGATAGAGCTAGCATAAGGACACATTTTTGACAAACACCTGAAGGGCTTGAGGCTACCAGGCGATAGGCATGCCGCTGGAGGCAATGGCGCAGGCCATGGCTCAGGCCATGACGCACCCCAGTGTACACAGCCTCCTACACGCCTCCCTTAACAACCAACAACCGCTGCCCTTCCTCAACCAGCAGCCTCAGCCAACCCCAGCCAAGCTCCCTCAGCAGCAGCAACAGCCAGTGCCCGTCAAGATTGAAGGTCCTCCCCTTTACTTCCAGCAGTACCTCCAGACATAGAGGAAAATCATTGCTGCAGTGATCGACTTGACGGAGGACGGCGTCAAGGTCATTTCTTTATCCCCCTCCCTTGAGCTCATCCTCAATCTGCAGCAGGAGGAAGCGAACGGAGAGACGATCGATCTTCCCCCGCCTGAGCCTTTGGTTTTTACGCCCTATTTCCATCACTTTGCTCCAAAAGGCGCAACAGGGCTGTTCAAATAGGCTGGCTCAGCCCAGGGCGCGGATCAGGAAGGACGAGTGACGCAAAAAAGGCTTGAAATGCAGGTGTATCCTCTGGTTTGCCACCTTTACTTATCGCAACTATTCCTCAAAATTTTGGTTTTTTGGGTCATAGGGCTTTTGGGATATTTTGAATGGAAACGAAACACACAAAAACTCTATTTTAGGCGCAGAACAAAGAAGTGGGAGGCAGCGGGCAGCAGTGGAATCTCCGTCTGCGCCAGGAAGCCCTGCTTCATCGACAGGTTGGCCATTTCGCCTCCGCTCTTCCCGCTGACTGGCGGCTGGCCGTTTTAGGTAGGCGATCTACTCGCTCGTTCACCTCACCTCCCACCGGCTGCCAAGACTGCTATCACGGCTAGCTTTTTTGAAATTTTGTAAATTTCACAGTTGGGTGAAAATCTCTATTTTGAAATCGGCATAGTATAATGGGTATCGAGGTATATTTAATATAGAGAACAGAACTCGTCTACCAGAGAACAGTACTCATCTACCAGAGAACAGTACTCGTCTACCAGAGAACAGTACAGAAAAATTGGGAAAGTTCTGTTCTCTAACGAAGACTTTTTCCTTGTGTTCTGTTCTGTATTCAACATTGTTCAGTTCTCTAACAAACATTATTTTCCCCATATTCTGCTGACATTTTATCCAATTGTTCTGATCTCTAGCGCACATAATACACTACAAATTGCTAAATATGCTGAACTGTAGTTTTTTCCAGTCCAAAACAGTACTGTTATGTACTAGACATTTAAGATTTCTATAACTTGCAATAAAATGGTTGCAGCTACAGTCCTCTGTTCTCTTCGAGACAATCCGCTCATGCAGAACTGTACTGTACTCCAGTCCAAAACTGAACTGTTCTGTACTAGACATTCAAGTTTTCTATAACTTACAATAAAATGCTTGCAGGTATAGTCCTCTGTTCACTTCTAGAGAATCCGTTCATGCTGAACTAATATGTACTCCATTACAAAACTGTACTGTTCTGTACTAGACATTTAAGTTTTCTATATTTTGCAATAAATTGCTTACAGGTATAGGCCTCTGTTCTCTTCTAGACAATCCGTATATGCTGAACTGTACTGTTTTCTCCAGTCCAAAACTATACTGTTCTGTACTAGACATTTAAGTTTTCTATAACTTGCAATAAAAAGCTTGCAGGTATAGTCCTCTGTTCACTTCTAGACAATCCGTTCATGCTGAACTGTTACGTACTCCATTCCAAAACTGTACTGTTCTGTATTAGACATTTAAGTTTTCTATATTTTGCAATAAAATGCTTGCAGGAGTAGTCCTCTGTTCACTTCTAGACAATCAGTTCATGCTGAAGTGTTATGTACTCCATTCCAAAACTGTACTGTTCTGTACTAGACATTTAAGTGTTCTATAACTTGCAATAAAAAGCTTGCATATACAATCCTCTGTTCTCTTCTAGACAATCCGTATATGCTGAACTGTACTGTTATCTCCAGTCCAAAACTGTACTGTTCTGTACTAGACATTTAAGTTTTCTATAACTTGCAATAAAAAGCTTGCATATACAATACTCTGTTCACTTCTAGTCAATCCATATATGCTGAACTGTACTATTTTCTCCAGTCCAAAACTGTACTGTTCTGTACTAGACATTTAAGTTATCTATAACTTACAATAAAATGCTTGCAGGTATAGTCCTCTGCTCACTTCTAGACAATCCATTCATGCTGAACTGTACTGTTTTCTTCAGTCCAAAACTGTACTGTTCTGTACTAGACATTTAAGCTTTCTATAACTTGCAATAAAAAGCTTGCATATGCAATTCTCTGTTCTATTCTAGACCATCCGTATATGCTGAACTGTACTGCTTTCTCTAGTCCAAAACTTTACTGTTCTGTACTGGACATTTAAGTTTTCTATAACTTGCAATAAAAAGCCTGCATATACAATCCTCTGTTCTCTTCTAGACAATACGTATTACTGAAATTGTGAATCTCCGCTTCAGTGTTTTTTCACTCTTAGCTGGTCTCTTTATAATGCTTGTAATCAAGTTAGCTTGGGCATCAAGGTAATGAAATTTATTTGATTCATCTTATCATGAAACTAGCTTGGGCTCTAAGGCAATGAAATTAATTTTGAAACTCTTATCATGAAATTATACTTACAATATTTTGAACCTCTAAAGAGCTAAGAGAGCCCAGAAAATTTTGACATTTGTAATATTGTAATTTTTTTGGCAGGTTAAAGTCCTCGAACAGCATGAAAAACTTTAAATAATTTAAACAAATGCTGTTGGTAGCAAAAACAAAAAGCTGGGAAAACTAATAAAATTATTGTTTCAAAATAATATATTTTTATTGCAACATATTTTCATTGTTTTTCTAAATGTTAACCAATGTTTATTTTTTTATTTTTATCTCTATCTAAACATACATCCTAAGGTGACCAAAATTTTCTGGGCTCTCTTAGCTCTTTAGAGGTTCAAAATATTGTAAGTATAATTTCATGATAAGAGTTTCAAAATTAATTTCATTGCCTTAGAGCCCAAGCTAGTTTCATGATAAGATGAATCAAATAAATTTCATTACCTTGATGCCCAAGCTAACTTGATTACAAGCATTATAAAGAGACCAGCTAAGAGTGAAAAAACACTGAAGCGGAGATTCACAATTTCAGTAATTTCATCCAATTTGAACAGCCAAAGGCCAATAAACAGCCCAACGCCCAATACAATGCTTTAAGATGAAGTTGATGATGAGGGGCTTGTACACCACGGCCTGGCAGAAGCCCATGAAGACAATGTGTAAGCAAATGGACAAAAGATTCGTAATCTACGCCCCAATTTACCTATATGGTGCTGTTATTGAGGCCAAAAACCCCTTAAAATGTCCCAAGATGAAGTTGATGATGAGCTGCTTGTACACCATGGCCTGGAAGAAGCCCACGAAAACAATGTGTAAGCAAATGGACAAAAGATTCGTAATCTATGCCTCAATTTACCTATATGGTGCTGTTATTGAGGCCAAAAACCCCTTAAAATGCCCCAAGATGAAGTTGATGATGAGCTGCTTGTACACCACGGCCTGGTAGAAGCCCAAGAAGACAATGTGTAAGCAAATGGACAAAAGATTCGTAATCTACGCCCCAATGTACCTATATGGTGTGGTTATTGAGGCCAAAAACCCCTTAAAATGCCCCAAGATGAAGTTGATGATGAGCTGCTTGTAAACCACAGCCTGGTAGAAGCCCATGAAGACAATGTGAAAGCAAATGGACAAAAGATTCGTAATCTACGCCCCAATGTACCTATATGGTGCAGTTATTGAGGCCAAAAACCCCTTAAAATGCCCCAAGACGAATTTGATGATGAGCTGCTTGTACACCACGGCCTGGTAGAAGCCCATGAAGACCAGATTTGTACCTATGGTTGTTTGGTATCAAATCGTATCTATTTTTTGAGCCGGTTTCATATCTAGACTCAAAATTAACTTAAACCATCGCCACTGGGCAGCATATCTTTTTTAGGATTATTACAGTGAACCCTATAGATCAAAAATGGTCAAAATTTTTTTTTCAAAATTTTAATGTTTTATAGGCAGGTTTTGTGTAGTTTTTTAATTCCGAGCATCCTAGAAAAAGTTATTTAAGATTTTAGATTTTTTTTGTAAGGGTCCCCCCTTACGTTCAATTGATTTTCCATCCTCAATTTCGGCATGAAGGAGGTCGAAAATCAAGATTCTGGAGGCACCATGCCACCCTCCAGGGTCGATATACTATAGTGACGTTGAGACTGGAGCCCCAGATGTTGCCAATCCCCATGCCGAGCAGAACGTACGGCGCATGGCGGACGGCGGACGGCGGACGGCGGACGGATAACGGACGGACACTTTTTAAAAAGTTTTTTGGCCATAACTTGCCCAATTCTCAACCAAATTTGGCAAACTTTTTTTTTGATTAAAGCTCTGTGTTTGCTGCGTCCATTGAGCTTACTCGCAGCTTTGTAAGTTGCCCATGGAATATTTGGCAGCCAATCATATTTTCAAAATCCGTAATAGGGTTGGTCCTTGGCTAAGAGGGGACCGTGCTTCCGCTTCGCTCGCACGGCCCCAATATGCTGAACTGTACTGTTTTCTCCAGTCCAAAACTGTACTGTTCTGTACTAGACATTTAAGTTTTCTATAACTTGCAATAAAAAGCTTGCATATACAATCCTCTGTTCTCTTCTAGACAATTCGTATATGCTAAACTGTACTGTTTTCTCCAGTCCAAAACTGTACTGTTCTGTATTTGACATTTAAGTTTTCTATATTTTGCAATAAAATGCCTGCAGGTATAGGCTTCTGTTCCAAAACTGTACTGTTCTGTACTTGACACTTAAGTTTTCTATATTTTGCAATAAAATGCCTGCAGGTATAGGCTTCTGTTCTCTTCTAGACAATCCGTATATGCTGAACTGTACTGTTTTCTCCAGTCCAAAACTGTACTGTTCTGTACTAGACATTTAAGTTATCTATATTCTAGGCCCATATGCGCACACCCCAACTGCAGCAGAAGAGTTATTCTAGGCTTGTAAATGCATCAGCAGAAGTTTGGTGCATATTTCTAGCAATTCAGAGCAAAAGAAGCGAAATGTGAATTAGAGAACAGAACATAAGAAAAAAATGCTGTACTGTTCCGTTGAAGACATGTTTTTTTCTGTACTGTTCTCTGTTAGACGAGTACTGTTCTCTAGTTCATTGGTACTGTTCTCTGGTAGACAAGTACTGTTCTCTGTACTACATATACCCTGGGTATCGATCTAACTCTGGCAAGAAAACTGATCAGAGTAAGAATGACATTGGTTTTAAAATAAATCGCAATTCCATCCATACTTTGAATGATTATAAAATATAATCATTGATAATATACTTGTTTCATGATTCAAAACAGGCTTACACTAATCATTTCCTTTATTTTATAGGGGCTGATGGGGTGAGCCCCCCCCCCCCCCAAAGGTTACACCCCCCCCCCCCCCAAAGATACACCCCCCCGTAGAGTATACACCCTCCCCCCAAGAGATACACCCCCCCCCCCCAAAGGGTACTATATTGAAAAAAATTTTATTAGCTTAAAATACTCTTCCTGTATATATCTCGAAATTTAAACTCAAGGAATTTTTTTATATAAACAACTATATACCTACTTTTTTTTGAAAAATAGTTAGTCTATACCGGATGGCGGGCGTATGCCTACCAGGAGTAGGGGCTTGTCCCCTAAAAGGAGTACCTTTCAAGATTCCAACTGAAGGGCTTAGACGCATGCTCGTCCTCGACGAGGTCATGACTGTGGCAGTACCTAATATACTATGATCAACTAGTAGGTACTGCCACCGTCATGACCTCGTCGAGGACGAGCATGCGTCTAAGCTTTTGAGTTGGAATCTTGAAAGGTACTCCTTTTAGGGGACAAGCCCCTACTCCTGGTAGGCATGCGCCCCGCCATCCGGTATAGACTAACTATTTTTCAGAAAAAAGTAGGTATATAGTTGTTTATATAAAAATTCCTTGAGTTTAAATTTCGAGATATATACAGAAGAGTATTTTAAGCTAATAAAATTTTTTTCAATATAGTAACCTTTGGGGGGGGTGTATCTCTTGGGGGGTGGGTGTAACCCTTGGGGGAGGGTGTAACCCTTGGGGGGTGGGCGAAACCCCATTGGGGGGGGGGTGTATCTCTTGGGGGGGGGGGGGGGTTCACCCCATCAGCCTTTATAGGTTACCAGATTTCTGTAACATTTTGACATTGGATCCGAATCACCCCTCCCTAACCTATTCTGAGCCTTTTAACATCATTAACATTTAACTTTTTTCTACTTGAGAGATCCTAATTTAATTGCTCTTCTAGAATTTTGTAAAAGCTTCAGAGCTGGACTGGCATAGAGTCCACAGAATGGGCATCCTAAGTTGTAGGAGAAGGGGAAGCTGCTGTGTTTGGACTGCGGCAAGTTGGTGCATCGGAACTACATCAACTATCATCTCATGCTGGTGCCCCGCTTTTCAGTCCCTTTAGCAAACTTTGGAAAGGCAGCCAACTAAATGCTGGAATGACAGGAGCACCTGAAAGAAAAGACGATGAGCTGCAGCTTGTGCGAGTTTCGCTGCTTCTATTGGCAGCGCCGCGGCCTGGGGATAGCGCAGTAAGAAGCGAGGGGACAGATTGACAAAGAGAAGTCATTCCGAATACCTTGCAGGCACCTGAGCCGTGAGCATGGCATCAGCAAGAAAGATGTCAGCAAGTACAGCCGCTCCCTCAACTACGCTCCAGCCATTCAGGGCGCCTTGAAGGCGTGGAAGCACGTCTGCTTTCCGGAAATAGCCCCCTAATCTCATCTTCTTGCCATGCTTCCTGCATTATCTCAGGCTCTCAGCATATTCCCCAAAACTCGTCGCCCTTACATATCTTGAACCTTTCTGTCGCAAGCTGTCAAACTGGTCATGCTCACCCTAGTCTCCTTCGCTGCTCTTGATTGCTCGAATCACTTTTGTTCAAAGGAGAAGTATCCGCACTGGACTGATGATTAGCGCAAACTTAGGTTTTCAATGAAACAAAACCTATGCAGCACATATGAGAAAACCAAAACTGGAGCATGAATAGTGAATTTTTTGCTATCCTCGTCTTTCTTCGGGAGTTTTTTTGGCAAACGCTGATCTCCTTTTCGGATTGTGCTCTGCTAAATGTTTAACTCAATGTTGCAGTGTCACTCAATTTTCAAGTCTAAACTCAATGCCATGAAGAGTGACGTAAAAATTGACACAAATGTTGAATGCTGTCTTTACCCTTGTCAACACTCTCAAGCAACCTTACATTCTGCATTTGATGCAACTGGTCCTTGAGCTGACTCAACTGTTTCCTGCAGCTCTCTCTGAACTTCCCGCTCAGCTGCGATGTGTTTGGTTTGGTGCTGGAAACACCAAAAAAGAGCAAATCGCAAAAAATATAGACGACCGATTTAGGCCTGTAGGCTCAGGGCTGATCAGTTGGGCCTCCGGAGAGACTGTTTGCTGGTCGGCTTTTCCACGAGTCTTGGCGCTGGATTCCAGCACCAATCCTCAGCCAGGTCTAGAATGAGAGACGATGCTCTCCAGTGCTCTCGATGGACTCGAGTGCACTGCTAGGCTTCCCAGGGCCTGGTAGGCAAAGAATGGCTACTCTTAGGCAGGTCGGAACCTACCTAAGGGCAGACCAGGAGAAGAGGGGCAGTCCTCTTTCCTCCATAGGGCAGAGGCTCTCCAGCGAGAGTCTCGCCCTTTTGCCCGAGCGCTGTGGGAGGTGCGCCGCCAAAGGGGCTGGCCTTAGAGCTGGCGACTTAGGGGGCAAGGGCCCTGAGCCTGAGGTCGTCTTCCCGATGGGAGGCTGGGAAGAGGTTGCATTTATGGATGGAGACTATTGGGCAGCATCAGACTACTGAGTGAAGGCCTGGCAATCTGCGCGCGACGATTGAGCCTTGTTCAATTATTGTAGGTATGCGATCGAACCAAGTGAACGTTTATTTCAGGAATTCCAACTATCGTTCGTGTCAAGCAAACCAGCAAAGAAAAACTTGTTACCATCGACAAACCAAAAGTAAATCTCCTTTCTGCCAAATCGAGTTGGCATGCTTATGTAACCAATTATGCGAGTATTGGGGAAGTGTAATGGGTCGAATCGATGGTGAGGTAAAAAAAATTAGCGCCCTGGCCCGGGTGGACGGGTTGGTCGAGTTCGAACAGTAGCAGGCGTTAAGGTCGTGCCCGTCATCTCATCAACTAAATTGGTAGCAGAGTATAATATTTTGAAATATCATTTTTGCTCCCACTATGCCGCAATTCCCACTGGCCCCCCTTATCATTGTAAAAACAGTAAAGCAATTTTAAGTTTTTCTGGATTATTCTATTAGTTATTTAAAGTTTAGATGGTTTAAAAAAGCTGATTGGCTGAATGTCTAAATCGAGACCGGGCTTTTCCGTGGCTTGCTGCGGAGGTGCAGATTTGCACTTTGCACCGTTGCAGGGTCCAAGGACCAGCGCAGACAGGAGAACAATAAGCAGCAGTCGCATTGCGTTTCTCGGCTAGATTCTGCAGTGACAAAACGACAGGCATAGGCAGGGTTCACACAGGCATTTTGAAGGCAAATTAATGCCGGTGGGTATGGGAACTGCTGGTCTGCATCAAAAATGCGAGCCACGGCCTGTGCCTTTGCAGCATGAAGCAAATGAAAATTGAACTAAATGAAGAACTGGGTATTTTAGACGCATGAAATTCACTACAATGAAACAGACACAACCATTCACACTTTGAATTGGCACTAATTGTTGGTATACACTAGGAAGGGTACGAAATCCGTGCCTCTTCACGAATGATTATGCGTCTTTGTGCACTTTCAGCAAAAATAGGAAACGCAACGGTCAGTTGAATTCTAGGAGCGGTAGTTAGAGCAAGACAAACCAATATGAGTCAAGCATCTAAATCCCCTCTGCGACGGCGTACCCCCAAGTCTCACTCAACCTCAGGATCCATATTTGCCTTCCACCTCCCCCAGCTGCCTTTTAAAAATTTGGCAAGAGCTATTCAACTATTGTTACAGTTTCCGTATCATGAAATTCCAGTTGTCAAATTGTTCAATGCTAGATCACAGCTAGAATCATGTCTCCCAAATGAGCTGATTTGATGTCAGCAGGTGAGCTGATTTTAGGCCGTTTCGAGGAAGTTGCAGGGAAAAGAGGTGGCGGATCTCTTCAAAGATTATTAGCAGTGCCTGGCCAAGCTAGTAGCCATCCTACAGCTCCTTTTTACGTTGTCAAGAAGCGTCAGCCGCATCTGCACTACCACACGGCCTCCATTAGCCAGTTCGACCTGCGCGATGTAAGCCAGCTTTTCCACCTGGTCCTCTGATGTTTCACGAAAAGGTTTAGTATGCATTTTGAGCAACTCTTACTCGATTAGTCAATTTCAATGATCTTGTCAATTTTTTCATCCATCACTCCCACCATTGCTCGTTGTGGAGTGAGCAAGCAAAAGAAAAGTGAGCAAGCGTCGATGTAACTCAGATGATCCAAGAAAGCATTTCAGGAGCAAGCTGTTGGACGAGCTGAAATACAAGCTCTGCCATTCTATAGCTACTCAAATGTCATGCAATGGCTATCAGCGAAAATGGCTTCAGCCGACACCACCCACCAGTGACGATCAGTCACATAACCGCCCTCCTCATTCTTCCACCCTACCTTTTTCAAGGCTCCCGAGGCCACCGTGGAGGACTGTCCAGGGACATGGGTAGAGTCCAGGGAGCAATGTCCAGGGACATGGGTAGAGAACGGCTGAAGTGAAGCTTGCCAGCTATAAGGGCAAAGAGGGCGGATTCGCTCATGCCCTTTCCCTCCCGATACCTACCACCCGAGGCCATCCAATGCGTCAGGGGGCTGTCAAATTGGCCACAGATGCAGATTGCAGAGTCGGCTAGGAACCGATTGGAGCGCAGGTTGGGTGAGGCACAGCGTCACTGGACCGTGACCTCGGGCGAATTCGGCCTTTGATTAAGATTTTCTCCTTTCAAAGTGTAATGCCTAACAAGACTCATTTCAAAATACAACCAGAGAAATTGTTTAAGGGGGAGAAACAGGGCAGATGTGCTCATAAATTAGCCCCTCATTTGCGAATCATGCCAACAACACAACTTTGCGAATGCTGAGCTCCTTTCACTTCCTTCATTTCTCTTCCTTTCTCACTTTACGGCAGTCCATCCATTTTCTGGCACACAAACTTTTCCTTAAGCTTGTTTTCTCAAACCCTTTCAAGTTTTTGCAGACTCCACATCTGACCTTGCATTCGCCTTGCAGACTCCACAACTCAGCTCCACACCTCTCCATCCCAACCATGCACACCTTCCTGCCCCTGCTGCTCTGCCTCATCGACGCCGCGGCGTCCCTCCAGCTCACCGAGCATGCGGTGGAGGCGGACGGACGGCTGTACGGCATCCTGGCCGACTCCAAGCCCGGCACCTGGTACGAAGCCGAGGCAGCCTGCGCAGCGGCCGGCGGAGCTCTGGCCATCCCCCGCTCCTGGCGCCTCATCAGCCGGTTCACCTGGGCCTTTGCCGGCTCCAGCTACGTGACGACTTCCGACTGGTCCGGCTTCCCCCATGCCTGGATAGGCGGACGGGCGGCGCCAACTTCAGCGGGCTACAACTTCAGCCGGGAGGTGAACCGCTTCCGCTTCCGCGACGGCAGCTGCGTCCCCTTCGTCCTCTGGGCTGATAAGAAGGAGAACCCCAGTCATTACGCAACGGACCGTTGTCTGTCGCTTCATATGGGCAAGGAGTGCGAGGCCAAGGCGGGCCTGGACGACGACTACTGCGGGCGCAAGGCGGTGGGCATCTGCGAGTTCTTCTACGAGCAGAAGCTCTGCGACGATGACCGAGTCTGCCCCAATGGCCAGTCTCTGAGCGCCGTGCATAAACGAATGTGATCGATTTATTATCCCGTTGGGAGCATGATAATAGCAGGCGGAAAGCTAGGATTGAAAGATGGAAAATGAAAATGAGCAATCAAGCGAGCTTAGCACTTGGAAAAATGCTATGCAAAGCTAAATGAATGGTAACAATTTTCTTGACCCAGAGTTCTTTTACATGAGAAGTTAGCGCAAGATTATGAGGCCTTAGATGGCCAAAATTTGTCTGCTTTAATCTATCCTATCGGATTTCTGAAAAAAAACCAAATGCAATCATCCGGCACTGCCGATCTGTTGTTGCTGTCCTCCCAATGGATCTTGGTAAAGCAGGAGCCCAGTTTATTGTACAAAATAATTTAAAATATGAAATGGGAATGATTATAGGAGTTTGTAAATTGTAATCAGCCTGAACTGTTCACAGCAATATATTCACAACAATCTAAACTGCCTGAATTTCAGTCATAAAAAACTAATAATACAGATTCAAAGCTTAGTTCTAGGTTTGATCAAATGAAAACCCAAAGTTTCGGCAACTTTCATAAATAAATGACGAAAAACTTGAATCTCTGCAAACTTAGGGACTTAGACAAATATCATATTTTAGTGTTTGGCCAAAATTCACGTCAAAATATCTGATCAATTGCAAGTGCTGCTTTCCACAGTCAGCTAGCCGAAGCCCGGTCTGCCTCACCCACACCACCAACTTCCCCACATGGATAGCGACGATCATATGATCATTTTTATCTGAGGCCAGGCAGGAAGACCTCCACTCCATCCTCAAAGGAGAAGAGAATAATAGCAGTTAGTGGGCAGAAAATGCAGCCAAATGAAAAGACAGCGTCCGGACATTTTGGCTCAATTGAGCTGAAGCTCTCTAATCCCCATTGGCTGCTGGTGGTGTTACGCTAATATGTTCCCTGACTGAAACATTCGAAACCAGAGTAGCAGCAACTGATTTATGAGGCTAAACTGTTCATATTGAAATCGGCAGTACAAATTCCGTTTTCCATTCAATTCATGCTTTTCAACCCTTAGCCGAGAAGACAACTCCGATGAGGTCAGTCACAAAACATCTCCCTCTCAAAATCTTATTTTCTCTCTCCAGGAGGTGAAAGTTGAAATCAGCTTCTTCTGGACCAACTTTAAGCACAGCCAGCTGCGAGACCTTGGCCTGCACGGTTTAGCTCCCTGGCTTCTGCTGCAAAAAAAATCGTTTCGTTTTTTGCCATATCACATGGCCAAAAGGTTTTTACTGCCAGTGGATTTGGTTCCATTTCACATCAGCAGTTTGTTCTACTTCATTCAGTTGTTCATGTGCCAACCCGAGGGCTGGTAGGCAGTGGTGAGCAAATGGAAAATGAAATTATTGGATGCTGGACTGGACATTTGGCGAAGCTGAGGGGCAGGGGGCGGGGCCGTGGAGGCCCCGGAGCCGGAGCGTAGTCCTCGCCCCGCCCCCTGTCCCTCAGCGGAGCGCATAGGGGTCAAGCGTGGCAATCTATATTTTTCAGGCCACTTTCCATTTTCTCCTACATTTATTTTCCATTTGCTCATCACTGCTGGCAGGGCAGGCAGCATAGCCGAAGGGGAGTGTTAAGAGGGCGGTGGCAGGCCTGGACGGAGTCCATGGCACTCTTCACCGCCGTCTAGCCCATGTGAACAGGATAGAGCAGAAGCTTTATGCAGCATAGAAACGCTCCAAACACATCTACACAGTCAACACTGAGCACAAGGCCAAGGAACCACAGTTAAATAGGCAGAGCAGGGCATCTAGATGGCAGGGGCGCCACCAGTTGTTACCAGTAGGGGGGTGGGAGCGGGAGGGGAGCCATTGGGCCCATGGGAAAGGCCTCACCAGCACAGTTCACATTGCATCCTGTGCATCAGCTGAATGAAACTGCCAAAACATTCGAGCCTGTTGAAAAGGCGTCAAAGGCTTAGGGCATAGGAGCTGACCGAATTCATTTTCAGCCTATCTTTTTAATAATTACTCAAATTTGCTACTACTGACCATTTGAAAAAAATAACTTCCAACTTCTTCTTCCAAGCTTTTACACCTGATTCGCTCGCTCTGCTCCAGTAAACCCTCCACAAGCAAAGCCCACTCGCAAGCCTGATGTTTCGTTGGAAAGATTTATTAAGATGGCTGCAGTGACGTTTAATTCACGTAGGCCTTTGATGATGATGAATGGGCTATATCTAATCTGCTCTAAAGCTAACACCAAAGTTCGTTGAATTCAATCAGGAGGCAAAGCAAATGCTATAAATGTCATACGTTTAATAAAAGTGAATTGTGCAGGGTTAGTGAGTTTAGGAAACACTTCCAGTTTTGGGTCGAAAAAAAACCGTGTTCACTGCCCCTGTATAGGTTCTCTCTTCTATGGCATTTCCGGTCTTAAAAGCATATTTGTTGTTGAAAGCTAGAAGATAATGCACTTTTTTCACTTTTGCTCGGTTAAAGATAGTGGCCTAAAATTAGCCTTAATAATTGCCCCAACCCCAATCACGACTGGTAGCGTGTGGATCGTTCATGCAACAGCCTGGTCGCCCTTTACGCACAGGATCCCTCATGCAAATCTGGTCACCGCTGCAATCCATCGCTGCTAGAGGGTGGAGAAGGAGTTTGAGGACAAACGGGCATTGGCTTTTGCTGTAGCACTGCGTACAGGCGCCTTCCACCGTCCCTGGCTGCAACACAGCCACCAGACAGATTAGCAGCAGCACAAACACCTTCATTGGACACCCAGTCTAGTTTCACTGGACTCATTTTACCTATAAATACTAGAAAGTCCCTGGGAAAACGATATCAATAGATGCTATATTAGATCAATAGATCAATGGTGTCTATTCAAGAGCAACAATAGTTCCTTTTCTCCTAGCTTCATGCATTTCATTTCACCCAATTTGTTTTCTCATGAATGAGAAAATTTTAAAGAAACATTGTTGCTGTACGTTCTGTCAAGAAATATTTGTTGTGATTGTGAAAGGGTATCAATGAGCAAGAGTATGGGCAGAAAAGCTAAAGAGTTTTAAAGGTATTTTGATAGCAATCTTTGAAAAATCTTGCAACATATTAACATCTAAACCAAAATCTTCCATGAATCCTTGTGGAATTAGCTGTTCGTCCCTTGCCTCGTCGACGAGATAATTTATCCTATGCTTCAAAAAGTAAATGAATGCAAAGGCTAAAAAAAACCACAGACGCCTCACAACACGATCTTGCGCTGACTTCTTAGGTAATGGCATCAGTGTCTTTTTCACTAAGCTTTGCAGTTTATGCCAGCCATTTTTTTGAGCTCCATTAGTCGTTTTACCTGTTCCAGTGAAGTCGATTGATCGCTCACTGAACTAGAAACATTTTCAATCCTTCCCATGTGCGTTTATTATGCTAGCTATCCGTTTGCTATTGGCTCCCAATTGGACAATGAAATTGATCACATTCGTTTATGCAGGGCGCTCAGGGGCTGGCCATTGGGGCAGTATCGGTCGTCATCGCAGAGCTTGTCCTCGTAGAAGAACTCGCAGATGCCCACCGCTTTCCATTTGCAGTAGTCGTCGTCGATGCCCGCCTTGTTCTCGCACTCCGCGCCCAGATGCAGCGACAGGCAACGGTCCGGCAGCCAATGACTGGGGTTCCCCTTCTTGTCTGCCCAGAGGACGAAGGGGACGCAGCTGCCGTCACGGAAACGGAAGCGGTTCACCTCACGGCTGAAGTTGTAGACGCCGGCGGGCGCCGCCCGCCCGCCTATCCAGCCGTAGGGGAAGCCGGACCAGTCGGAGGGGGTGAGGAGGGGGCTGGCGGCAAAGGCCTCCTTGAATCGGCTGATGAGGCGCCAGGAGCGGGGGATGGCCAGAGCTCCGCCGGCCGCTGCGCAGGCTGCCTCGGCTTCGTACCAGGTGCCGGGCTTGGCATCCTTGAGGATGCCGTACAGCCGCCCGTCCACCTCCAGGCGATGGGCGAGCTGGGGGCTGGCCTGGGCGCCGATTAGGGAGAGCAGCAGGAGTGGAAAGGGGTGCATTGTGAAAGGTGAATTGGGGTTTGCAAAAACTTGAAAAGGTGGTTTCTCAAACTAACTTTGGGAAAAGTTTGTGCCAGAAAATGAAGTAGCGTAAAGTAAGAAATGAAGTGAAATGAAGGAAATATAAAGAGCTCAGCATTCGCAAGGATTTTGACATGATTCGCAAATGAGTGGCTAATTTAGGAGCACATATGCTCTCTTTCTCGCCTTAAGCATTTTCTATGGTTGCGTTTTGAAATCAAACTTGTAGTGCACTATTGTTTGAAAAAGGAAAGTAGACGGAAAATAGACACTTCATACTTTTTAGTGGTAACAGAATAACAAGGTAGCAAGGCAAACAATGTAAATTTTTGAGAAAAAACAATCACAAAGTTCACATGTTATAGTTAACAAAAAATTATGGCGCAAGCCCAAGCCTTCTTTTCTTGTTTTCCATCAGCATTGGCTTCATATTGGTAAAAGACATAAAATAAATTGGTCCGCAGTGTTCCACGCTGCCCAAACACACCGGGAACCAAAAGTCATTTTTGAGATTTTTGCCATATTTTCGTAACTTATGTGCAAAATTCAGAAATGATAGACGTCTGGTGGAATGTTAGACAGGTTTTACTTGAAAATGATGATTTTCGCAAAAATGAAATTGTCTTCAATTTTTAGCTGTAACAACGTAAGATCCATTTTTCATCTGAGATAGTTTTTTTTTGCAAAACCAATGTCTAAGGATCCGAGTGATACCCATAGTGTCCGTAGAAATGTGTAAAACAGAGGCTCAATGTCAATAGAGTTTAATAAAATGTCAAAAAATGGTAAACCTCTTTTCATGTTTGATGCTATTGTGAACTTATTTTTGCACATTTTTTCCCAAAATTAATCAAAGTTACCTAACAAGATATGGGGAATTAGAATATGGAAAAAAACGGATTTTTTTAGTCCCGGTCCCTTATTAGGATTTGCATTCCTAACAAAAACTGTGGCGTAATTCATCGTTCACAACCAGGGGCATAATTTGAAGTTTGGTTAGATTGTTCAGAAATCATCAATGTCTAAACGAATTCCCGCAGTAGTTACATTGGAAAGGTTTTGCTCCAGAGTGAATTCTCCGATGCGTAGTCAGATTATAAAAATGGGTGAAATGGCGTGCATAAATACATAATTTCATGGAAAGAATTGATGCTGACTGATTGCTGTGTGTACACTGATCATGATGTTGAAGTTATACGCTGGCACCTATTACTTTCAAAAGAAAAAGTTCTGAGACAAGTTGTGCGAAAATGAATGCAAATTTCTATTCGCAAGCACAATGTATTTAAGAGAGCTTTTGTGAGAGGTTGAAAAGTGGGACGGACAAAAATTTTTACCCCCCTTTTTATATTTTTTATGAAAAGTAGACATGTTTCTAAGACTTTTGGTAGAGTATGACTGTTCAAAACTCAAAATTCGATTTTTGGCGAATTTTTGAATGTAAAAAAATGGCCGATTTTTTAATCATCTATTGCTCACGATCTGCTCAACGGATTTTAATGATTCGACCACCAATCGAACCGTCTCAATGAGAAGAATATTTTGTTTTTTTTGTTCATTTCTCTACGATCTGTTCCTGCCGAGTAATTCACAAAAAATCAGTTTTTCAGTTTTCAAAATTTCAAAAAAATTATAATTTCTAAGTAAAAATTTCATTTGCGCCAGAAAGGAACCCAATTTTTCTGAAATTTCAGGTAATTTTACATATTTGTACCAATCTACAACTTTGAAAGCCTTGGACCATCAGAGATATTTGAGGTTAAAAATTTGCATTCTCATATTGGCCCTATGTTATAGCATAGGCAAAAAATGAGCAAAAAATATTTTGTCTCTGAATACCAATTTTTTGGCTCAATAAATTTCTTTTAACCCGTATCCATCTAGCTGTGTGGTTTTTAGCTTCACTTTTGACCTTTGAGTGCAAAAATTTTGACTGCAACTTTTCATATGCTACAACACTGTCTATGCTTCAGCATAGGGAAAAACCATATCATTATTTTCATACTCAAATGTCAAAAGTGAAGCTAAAAACCACACAGCTAGATGGATACGGGTTAAAATAAATTTATTGAGCCAAAAAATTGATATTCAGAGACAAAAAATTTTTTGCTCATTTTTTGCCTATGCTATAACATATCTGGTACCATCGGCAGGCCAAATGTGGGCCTCTTTTCTCCAAAATTTGGAATTGCCTCGAGTAAAAAGTCAAGGAAATACAATTTCTACTAGTGGAATCTGCTGCTTGGTCAGTTGCATTTTGTTTTTGGCGCGCAGTTCAGTGTCTCTTTCCATGCGCGCCCAAAAACAAAATGCAGATGACGCAGCAGATTCCACTAGTAGAAATTGTATTTCCTTGACTTTTTACTCGAGGCAATTCCAAATTTTGGAGAAAAGAGGCCCACATTTGGCCTGCCGATGGTACCAGATATTTCTCCCACTTTTAATATAGTATAAAATGTAAAAGTAAAATTTGATATTGTTGGCTATATATTTAGTTAAGATTTTATTAGATAAATCAAAAAGTGAATAAAAAAACTTATTTGAAAAATATAACGAAAAGGAACAATTCGAAAATGAAAAATATTATGGAAATTCATTGGAAAATTAACATATTTTTGAGAATTTTTCTTGTCTTAAACTCAGGGGAATCGATTTTTGGGAACAAGGAGTATTATATTTTTGGTCTGCCGATGGTACCACATATTTCTCCCACTTTTAAGATAAAAAAATAAAAGAATAAAATAAAAGGATCGAAGAAGGTTTGAACCTGGTCACCTCTGAATCGAGTCAAATAGACAAGCCACTTGACCACACAGCCGCACAACTTCCTTTGTAGACTTAGACCATATTAATTGCTCAGAATTACCATTGAACCTTGCCAATTGATGCCTTAAGTACAGGCCGATTGAATACCTACTATCGTCCATTGAATAGATGCGGAGAAGGAGAAGAAGAAGAAGAAGGAGAAGAAGAAGGAGTTCGGACAAATGGTTTTGAGTGATTTTCTAATGATTGCTGCAAGTTTTGGGCGATTTCTCGCGAGTTTTGGACAATTCGATGATGCTCTTTCCAATGCAAAAAGAATCAGAACGATTGGATTCTTCTGTGAGGAGCAGGAGCCTTATCAATTTTAAGATCTAGCAATAACCCCGAAAACGTACACCTGGGTCGAAAAGAGGGGCTGGGCGCTGACGGTCGCTATGCTCCCTCGCGCCAGCCCAATAGGGCCAATATGAGAATGCCAATTTTCAACCTCAAATATCTCTGATGGTCCAAGGCTTTCAAAGTTGTTGATTGGTACAAGTATGTAAAATTACCTGAAATTTCAGAAAAATTGGGTCTCGTCCGGCGCAAATGAAATTTTTACTTAGAAATTATATTTTTTTTGAAATTTTGAAAACTGAAAAACTGATTTTTTGTAAATAACTCGGCAGGAACAGATCGTAGAGAAATGAACAAAAAAAACAAAATATTTTTCTCATTGAGACGGTTCGATTGGTGGTCGAATCATTAAAATCCGTTGAGCAGATCGTGAGCAATAGATGATTAAAAAATCGGCCATTTTTTTACATTCAAAAATTCGCCAAAAATCGAATTTTGAGTTTTGAACAGTCATACTCTACCAAAAGTCTTAGAAACATGTCTACTTTTCATAAAAAATATTAAAAAGGGGGGTAAAAATTTTTGTCCGTCCCTCTATTTCAAACTTTTGACCTTCTCAGAAAAGCTCTCTTAATTAAATGAAATGCACAAGCCAGAAAATAGAAAAAAATATTTTTTTTTATTTTTACAAAAATATTTTTATTAAAAACGCCCTTATACATGTAGACTTATGAGATTTCGGTCATACTCTAGTCAGGGCTTATGGATGACGGGAGGTTTGTTCCTTCGGCACACATCGCAACGAGAGATGAAGGTGCGGACATCCTTGTACATAGTTCGCCAGTACCAGCCTTTCAACGCCTTCAGCATCGGTCTCAACTGAATGTGCCCCATCAAATGAGTGCTCTGCAAAACCAAGCAGGGCTGTGAAGAGGCAAAGAAAGGCAGGCTGAGCTCTTCAAGATTTTGATGCAATTTTTCAAAACTAGCACTTTTTAGAGAACACTCGCTTAGTATAAGCCTAGCCTTATACTAAGCACAAGATTTTTGGAAGCAAGTACATGGCCCCAGGCTGAGAACCTCGAGAAGGTGGTAGGCATCTTTGCGCAGGACGCAGCGGGCCCAACCGATGTTGGAGTCATCCTCATCAGTGTCCTGCTGTCCATTCTTCCTGTTTTTCCTCTTCATTGTTACCTTCCTGCTGCAGTAGGCATGTACTTCATTATTCCGCAAAGCATGGTTCTGACCCCGCCTCCAAACATTTCTCAACTCACCCTTTCACTAGCCTGCTGGAAAGAAAAGATGAACCTTTTGAGGTTTTGTCTCTTGCGGGCCAGCACCGTCACTCTACCCATCATGTTTCTGGGGAAGCACTTGTCCTTTAGGTAGTCCTGCATTTTATCCATTTTATCATAGACAGACAAAGTCATGCCAAGGCTCATACATAGATCTGGCACAGCTCCTCTTCACTGTAGCCACCGTAGACGTTGGCTGAATCGCTTGGAGCCTCAGCCCCCTGAGCAACCACCTCCACTTGTTCAGCTTCCTCCTCACAATGCTCTGATTCTTCATCCAGCTCGGAATCATTCTCCTCCTGCTCGGACTCCAGCTTTGAATCCTCCTTCTCCTAGGAGGCTTTCTCAGTCTCCTCGGAAATATCAGCGTATGCATTCATTGCTGTTGTTGGCTCCCACACCGGACATGCCTTAGTTGCCCTGGTGTCAGTCTGCAGCCTAAAAGGGATGCTATCTATGGAAGCAGCGGTGTTTGTGGCCGCATTGCAAGGCTGGTATTCAGAAGAGAGCACGACTGCTGTCCGTTTCTTGTCTTCCACTTTCTCAGCTCTCTGCTGGTTCTGGCAAGGACCTTCCTTTTCTTCAGCCTCCACAAAGATGGGGAGGCACAATGGTGCATCCTCTACAGAACCAGCAGGGTTCGTGGCCGCTTTGCAAGGCTTGTCTTCAGAAGGGGTTGTAGTTTTTGCCAAGTCCACATCCTGCATCGTCTTAGTGAGCTCAGTGGTGGCCAAAAGGAAACCGCTGGAAGGAAGGCAAAGTTTGGGAAGCCCGTGTTGCTGGAGGAGTGAGTGAAGAGTGATGTTGGAGGGCAAGTGGGAAGTGAAGGGGCATTGGAGGCAGGACCAGACTGGACAGGTTGAGCCGGGACTAAGGTGGACTTTGGACAAATGCAAATGGAACTCCGATGACAGCCTATTGCCAATGGCGCAAATGGAGCAATTCAGAATTGCCTATTGACTTGCTCCAATTTCCCACCAAAATGAAGGTGATAGGTGAAACAGTCGGCGGAGAGCTGGACGGGCTGGGAGGTGGGTCTACTGGGGAGAGTTGCTGCCGTCGGGGCTGGCGGACAGGGCGCGCTGGGCAGGAGTCACTGATACAGGCCAAGCCCTTGGGCTTCCCAGCCAGATATGGAATAGGCGAAACCTGGTGGATTGGGACTGGTGGAGCCTGCGGATGAAAAGACGGCGTTTTTCAAACTGGTGGGCACAAGTGGGTGCCTGGGACAGTCTGATCAGCCCGTCCAGCTCTGGCATCTCGTCGTCCTCTGTCAATATAGAAAAATAAAAAAGCCAAAAAATATTGGAGCTGGCGGGTTTCGATCACCGCGACCTCTCGACTCATGGCACAGGGTGAGTTGGTCGAGCGCTCTACCACTGAGCTCAGCCCCGTCTGACCATTGTCCACTCCCAGAGGACTGAATTAGCGAGCAATCTTTTATGAAATAAGAGTCAGGGCGGCTACCGAAAACAAGCTGCGACTGAATTTATAACAATAAAAGAGCGGTCGAATGAACGGGGCGAATCAACCGAACAATCGTTTAAAGAAGTAGAAACAGGGTAGCTAACAAAATAAAAGCTACTCCTGAATTCGCTTCAGAAAAGATAGATAAATTGGCTGGCTAAAAGGTAAAAGCAGTGCAAAAAGCTCAAACCGAAGCCGGCGGTGTCATCGTCCAGCCGCCAGATCTCCATCAGCTGAAGCTGTCCCTCCCGCCGCCGCATGCCTCAAGCCCAAAAAGCTCCTTTAGGTTTCTGAAGACATCTATCCAACTTGGATCCATTTCGAAGGAGATGAAAGTGGCGTTATTCAAGAGGTTGGTTACGATGCAGGCATCGACCGGTATTGCTCTTGCTCAAACAGGAAGGGCAGGGGAAGAGGCAAACCTTCGTCGGCAGGGCCAGCTTGCTCAGGGGACTGGCCTTGGCCTCCAGCTTCAGCTCCAGCTCAGCCTCTTCTGTCCTGTTGGTGGAATACCGTCTGGTTGTTCAAAAAATCGTGACATACCGGTCGACGACTGGCTATTCATTGGCTGGCTGCTCATTTTGTCAGCTAAAATTTATCAAAAAGCATTAATATGG
>JASANA010005687.1:0-30118 GCA_030248095.1 Ptycholaimellus sp. GST1_10 | reverse complement strand
ATTTATAAAGCATTTTAACTTTCGCTTAGTCAATAAAAACTCATTAAGTGAGTGAACTGAACAGGTTTAATGGCGCAACGCCCAATAGGTCACTTCTGAAGCGACTGACAATATTTACATGTTTGAACGTTTTTTTAGCTTTTAGCACGTATGTAAAATAAACTAGTAGGAATATATACAGTACTGGAAAAAAGTAGAATAATCAAAATTAAATGCAATTTAAAAGAGTTGTTATTCAATCAATAGGTAAGTGCACGTTGAGGCTTTTTAGATTTTATTAAAATAATTAAATAATCACCCTTCATTGAAAATTAGGGATATAGTTATTGCGAAAATCCTAGATCTGCTCAGAAAGTGCCTTCTCGTACTGCTTTACTAATGGCTCCATTAGAAACCAGAATGGAGCATGTAGACACACATTCCCCTCTACATTGATTAACCCTGATGTCTCCCTCATTATTGAGGTGGTTTTTCTAATTCTTCAATTAACATTGACCTTTCTCCACGTATCTTATCTCATATGTCAACGCAGGGACACATGACCTCTTTTTCTTCAGAAGTCACGATGAGCCAGCCGGGCACCGGTACGTCCGCAATAGGACAGCTGGGGTTAGGGTGGAGTTGCAATATTTCCAAAGTTTAAACGAAATTGGCCGATTTTTGCATGACGGTCCTCCTGGGTGGTGGTTCAGGACTATTTTTGGCACTTGGCGCAATTTTCTGATTTTTGTGATTTATGCTTAAACATTTAGTTAAACTTTTGAGCTCGTATTTCTCAACCAACCTGAAATGGTGCATGAATGCCAGACTATGACTATATGTGAGACTGTGTGAGATATATGTGTTCATATGGCAGATTCGATTAAAAAAATTAATATGAATTTTAAATTTCTTGTTTAAATTTAATTAATGTTGACTATTTACAATTGTACACTGACGTGAATTGTACACTTAATCTGAGGGCTTCATGCCGGGTGACTGGGCGGAGCAGGAGGTGGCTGGTCGGTACTAACTGCCAGCGATTACTCAACTATTGCTCAACCCAGCAGAGTCGACGGGATCGCTCGTCGCCAGAGCCCCTGTAACTGAGTGCTTCATCTGCTACTGGTCCAGTTTCAATTTCAGTTCGTCTCTGATGTCAGTAGTGTTTTGAGTTCAACCTGAGGGTTCTTGGTGGATGATGACCGTCTTCCCAGGCGAGGCATATGCATCTACAAAATCATGAAAAAGTGAATGGGAGAATGCTAGGCTGTAAAGCGCACAAGATGTAATCGAAGATATCAAACCACAATGTCTGGATCTGGAAATCGCGCATCGCGCGCTGATCATTTCACGGTGAATGTTTTGGGTGGCCAAAACCAGGCAAAAGGACACACCATCACACTCAAAACATGTGAGTGCGGATCTAGCGTAGCCAAGCCTTAGACAATCAAATGCGGCTGGAGTGAGGGGAGGAGCAAACACCATGGGAGAGGACCAAGACCAAGAACCAGGATCACGATTTGGAAAATGAGAAAATCGGAAAAGTAATGAAATGAATTTCAATGAGATGAATTTCAATTGTTAATGTGTTTAAAAGACTCATTATTACATCATGAAATGTTCATTTGCTATGCATACGTTTTGGGCGGGATACAGTGGAAATAGGTGGCCTTCTTTGGCCATTTTGTTTTTCACACACTTGTATGTGTAAATGTTTAAGCAAAAGCATTATCATTCTGATATTGTTGTTTTAAATAGAAAGCTAAATGTGCATTGTGCTATGAACTCAACCTCAAAGGTCTGATTAAATTTAAAAGATCAAAGCAATTTTGCTAAAATGGATTGAAAATTGAAATCAATGATTGAAAAATCAATGATTGAAAATTGTATTGTGGCAAAACTGAATTCAGTTAGCATCAGAAATCAGGAAATTGAAACTACAAGAATACGACTTCAAGTTCTACTGAAAAAACCCAAAATACAAGGAAGATATGGCTGCATCTGCTCCAGGTGACATCAAGACCGAGCCCAATGCTAAGATTGTCTACAACGCCCCATTCTCTGAGAAGAACGTCTACAATGTCCGCTTAACCAACAATGGAGCACATCGCATTGGCTGGGCTATCAAGACAACAAACATGCAACGTCTGGCAGTGGATCCACCAGCAGGATGTTTGGATGCAAAGGAAACTCAGATGCTCACAATCTCATGCGAACCTTTTGAATATGGCCAAGTGGACACCAACAATGATCGCATCTCTTTTGAGTGGACCAATGCTCCAGAAGGTGCAGCCAAGCAGTTTCGACGGGAATGGTTCCAGGGCGATGGCATGGTGCGGCGCAAGAACCTACCAATCGAGTACAACCCATGAAAATCCCTCTTATGTGTCCTTTTTTCTTGTCCCCATATTTTCCCATGTTCATTTAATGTTTTTCTTGTTGTTTTCAAATAAACTACCAAAAAATCAAGTTAAAGTTACATCTTAACTTCTAAAATTAAACAACTTCAAAACATTTCGAATCAACATGCTTTTCAAAAAATCAACGTAATGCTTCAACAGTAAAGTAAAATAACATTTATCCTTATCCTGCCATTCAGAGAAAACCTATGATGAATAACTTAATATATATATAAACAGACAAAAAGTGAGTCACATGAATAGACCGCGAAGCAGGCCCTTTGGGCCTGGTACGCGGTCAAAAATAAATATTTAATATTATTAATTTATACAATAAGCTTCTTACTTTCCATGAATGATTCTACTTCCAACTAAAATGCTGTAGAATAAAATAGAACCCTGCATTTTCACCAAACATTTAGTGATTACCAAAAGCTGGAAACTTTTCTTTTGACTGGGTAAAATAATCAAAAGAGTTCAATAACTGGTCTAAACTCATTTCCATACATTGGGTGCTAAAGTTTACTGCAAAGTTTAATAACAAGACAAACAGAATGGATTAATCACCAGTGCAATGCAATTTTCCCAAGTCACCCGTACAAAACTATGATTAATCCAAGCTGCTAAACTGCTCCTGAGTGACCACCGGTCGGTTAGTGCTGTCTTCGCTATCCCTGCCCCCTATCCTGCCCAGGCCCTAGCCCGCACACCCCCCAAAAGTCGCCAGGTCCGATTGTGGCACAGGGCAGACTCAGAGGCACTAAATTCATTTCTATCTTCCATTGATTGGGAACACTTAGCTGGGCTCTCTGCCTCTTCCTCAGACTTCTGTGTTTCAATCAAATTGTTGTCAAGTTTTCAATCAAAATGCCTTTCAGAGCTAAGAAACGGAACAATTCTGGTTTGGATGAATTAAAAAAGGAGGCAGAAATAGATGAGCACCGTATTTCTTTAATAGAACTTCAGGCACGCCTTGACACTAACATGCAGTATGGTTTGAATCCTGAAGAAGCAACTAAACGCTTAAAACGTGATGGCCCAAATGCACTTACCCCTCCAAAAACCACTTCAATCTGGATAAAATTTGCTAAAATGCTGTTTGGTGGATTTTCCGCATTACTCTGGATTGGTGGAATCATGTGTGTCATTGCTTTTTTCATAACCTATGTAAGGTCTGTGGTGCGGTTACATGGTCAGGGAGCAGCAGGTTTACCATGAGGAAGCAAGAGTAGAGAGTGATCTCAGGCAGAGAAGCAAGGCACAAGCGCAGCCTTGTTATGGCTGTGCTCCAGACGAGAGTCATGTGCCTCACACCTCCCCTAAGAACTTACAAGGGAAGCGCGGAAGTTCTACCACCCCTAAGAGTCCTAGAAGTAGATGCATGCGCGGAAGCTGTATCACCAGAATCACTAGAATGCATCACAGGGGGAAAGGCGAAGAGGCAAGAGCAGGGGCGAGGACGGAGCAGGGCGAGCAAGACGGCATAGACGGGGCGACGGAGAAGGCGGGGGTCAGGAGTCCAGACGTTTAGGCGGTCGTAGGAGAGACCGATCTCGGAGATTGGCTCTTGCTCGCGTGAGTGGAGAGGGAGAGCGGCTTGGAGGCGGGAGGACGGCTGTGGCTGAGGGGGCCCCCCAGCGGCTTTGGTGGCGGCTTTGGCGGCTCTGGCGGCGGCCAGGGCGTTGGCTCTAGCAGCTTTTGCGGCGGCCAGGGCGGCCTTGCCGGCCTTGCTGGCATCCTGCCACGGCGGGTAGGAGGATGCTGAACGGGTGACGAGCGGGATCGTCCGCGAGTCTTCTTTGTCTCGGTTGGGGGAGACTTGGTCCCAGAGGGCTGGGCGTCGTCGGTACTGCTGGGGGGCGCAGCTGGGGGCTCCTTGGCCTGTTGTGGGGGCTCGGGGGGAGCAGGAGCGGGAATGGGAGGGGCAGGAGCAGGGAGAACGCAAGCAGCGGCTTCCGCATATGCATCTATGGGCTCAAAATAGAGATCTGGAGGCATAAAGTGCACAGGCTTCAGGTGGTTCAGGTGCACGGTTTTCGTGAGGTCCGGGAACTCCAAAGGGTGAATGACGGCATTAGGCCTGTTCAAACTGACGATTCACCATAATCCAGTGAACCTGAGGTCGAACTTTTCATGCACATGCTTCCTGGCCCAGACCAAATTTCCGACCTTAAATGGCCTGACTTTTGCTTTCTTGTCATACTGTTCTTTTTGCCTGAGCTGCGCCGCTGCGAAATGCTGACGCATGCTGGCCCACATCTTATTCAGGTTGGCCACTGCTTCAGTTGTAAAGGCCAGTTGTCTCACTGGCAGCCCTTCCAAGGTAGGCTGCAAACCTTCTGGAAGGGGGAACTCACAATCAAAACTAAACAGTGCATGGAAAGGTGTGTCACCTGTCCTTTTGCTATAAGCAGCATTATGTGCAAACACAGCGTAAGGCAAATGCTGAGACCACGTGGATGGTCTCTCATGGCAGAACTTGGCCAGAATGGAAATCAAAGTGCAGTTGTAGCGCTCGCACTTTCCGTCTCCTTGCGGGTGATAGGGTGTTGTTTCTACTTTTGCAGTCCCCATCTGGGCGGCTAAGTATTTCACCAGGTGGGCGCAGAAATTGGTGCCTTGGTCGCTGAGCCACCTTCTGACTCTTCCGAACCGCAGGATAATGTGCTTCAGGAAAGCTCTTGCGGTGGATTCAGCAGTGATATTTATCAGCGGTATGGCTATGCTATACGAAGTAAAATAATCACAGCAAACCATGATATAGGAATATCCACATGACTTAGTCATTGGTCCCATCATGTCGCTTGCCACGATCTCAAAAGGTCTAGATGCCTTAATTGGCATTATGGGTTCTCGAGCCCCTGGGCTCATAGCATTGAACTGCTGGCAGACCAAGCAGGCTCTGCAAAATTCTCTTATATTTTTGACCATATTAGGCCAGTAAAAGCAGCTTCTGATTGTGCCGTATGTCCGCTTGAATGCGAAATTCCCTGCAAATTTGCTGGCGTGGAAGCAGTGTAGAACATGAGGGACGCAAGGGTGAGGGACGTATAGAAGCATGGCCCCCTCCTCCCCTAAGAAATATAAGAGATCATGTTCATCTGTTGCATATAAGTGAGCTGTACATGCAATCCTTTTGCTTAATTCCAAATCCTGAGGAAGTGTTCCTTCTAACAGATTTGTGATCATGCCATTGCAGAAAGGGTCTTTTGTTTGTTCTTTGGCAATTGAAATTGCATTTTCAGCGTATTTGTTTTCTTCTAAAGTGAAAGCAACTGCGTTAGCGTGGACACATTGAGATCCAGTATTAGTTTCAGTGGCTTTTTCTGCTTTAAGTGAAGTTTCTGAAACTTTATTGTTGGATAGTTTTTTTTCGCTTTTTGTCAATGACCTGCTAGCATAGGCAACTACTCGTTCATTTCCGTTGGCATCGCATTGGGCTAAAATGCAGCCTAAACCTGTTCTTGATGCATCTGTTTGGACTAAAAATGGTTTTTTCTTGTCCATGATAGGGAATGCCAGGACAGGTGGACTTGTTAAAGCATGTTTCAGTTTGGTGAAAGCTCTTTCTTGAGCTTCCTTCCAAACGAACTCCTTAGTTTTGGCTAGTAGGTTGTACAGTGGTGCCGCGATCGCAGCAAAATCGCGAACGAATTTATGATAGTAACAGCATAGGCCTAAAAACCTCTGCAAGGACTTTGCTGTTCCCGGTCGAGGATAAGTATCAATTGACTCTGTCTTCTTTGTGTCTACTTTAATTCCCTTTGTGGATATGTTATGGCCTAGGTAAGCAATTTCAGATTTGAGGAACTCACATTTCCTTAGTTTGCATTTCAGATTTGCTTCTTTTAGGTGCTCGAATACAAGGACTAAGTTTTCACATAGGGCATTAAAATCTTTTCCGCTGACAAGGACATCATCAAGGTATATCCATACCTTTTTCCAGAGGTAACCTTGCATGACGTTGTGCATTGCCCTTTGAAAGCTCGAGCTAGCAGAGGCAAGGCCCATCGGCATACATAAATATTCAAAGAGACCTAAGTGTGTTCGAAAAGCTGTATACTTTCGATCACTTGGTCGCATTTTAATTTGGTGATAACCGGCTGTCAAATCTAGCATGCAGAATTGGGTAATCCCTGCCAATGAGCTTAAAATTTTGTCAGTGCTGGGCAGGTTGTATACGTCTTTAACTGTTACGCTATTTAAGTGCCTGTAGTCATGGACCATATGGGCGCTGCCATCTGGTTTTGGTACTATTACTACTGGGCTTGAATAAGGAGAGTTCGATTCCTGGATAGCACCCATCTTTAGTAATAGTCGACGGAATTGGTCGACTGCGATCAAACAGCTTATAATCTGTCAACTCAATGCAATGTTCCGCATTCAGCGCCTCCCCTACGTCGAAATTGGTTCTGCTAATGCACATGTGAAACTTTTTGAGAATTTTCATTATCTTTTGTTTTTTCCATGGCTCTGTGTCAGCAGAGCCTATTTTCGCCGTTTTTTCAATGAAACTCAAATGTTCTTTCAGAGACGGCATGGTAGCTTGTTGCAATGTATAGCATTGCTTTGAAGGTGATGAAATCGAACTGTCTTGGCATTTATTGTCTTGTATTTCCTCCTCTTCATCACAAAATTCAAGTGAAAAAATTTGTTCGTTACTCCATTGAATTACTGTGCCCAGCTTTGTGTTTTGCTTTAGAGTACAAGGATAAGCCTTATGGTTAACCATTGGCACAGTTATGATGTTTTCCCTTGAAGTTAGCAGACAGTCTTCCAGATACCAACCATTTTTATCACATTTATGTTTATTTTGCTGGAAGTAAACTGTTTCATGGGTTGATTCAAATGGGTTTTTACATTTCACCAAAGTTAAGGCCCTTGGTGCTAACGTGACTGAATGTAACAGTTTTAGCTGTTTTGTGCGTAATTCAGGTCTTTTGCTTAACTTGGAGGTGTATTTTATTTCATCCACTTCTGTTTCGCTATCTAAAACATCAATTTCATCCACTTCAATGTCAGTTGAAATTGTGTTTAAATATTCAAATGGGCTTGGTGTGTTAGTGCTCTTGTCGGTTTTATTTGGGTGTCTATCATTGATTATTTTATTTTCGAAATAAATTTCCTCCTATTTTTATTTCCTACTATAATGTCAAAACATCCATATTCATGATCGACAACCACAAATTCTGTTTCGGGAAATTTAGTGTCTAAAAGTCTGCAGTGCAATGAAATTGTGTAGCATGTTTTCAATAGTTTTCCTGACGCTCCCTTTATTGGGGCTTTTACAATTCCTTTGGAGTACTTTATTCCTCTTTTGTTTAGTTTTTCGACGAGTGACAGCGGGAAGGTGCATACGTGGCTGCCCGTGTCCAGCAGGGCCTTCAAATGCCTGGGCGTTCCATCTGTTTTGTAGACCAGGAGGTCCAGGACCGGTCTGTCCTCTAGCAGTGGATAAGCTTCCTTATCCACTCCGTAACAGTCTAAGCTCTTACACTCACAATCCTTGTTGTGTATCATCTAAATGCTTAGCTTACTGGATTGGACGGATTTGCTTCCAGCCCATTGCCACAACTGCCAACAGTGAAAATTGGTTTTTCTTCGACAGGCTCTTCTGGCACTGTTGCTAAACGCGGCGGCTTTGCTGGTGGATGCTTGGTTTTTGAGAACAGGTACACTTGTTCAGACGGGACAAGGACGATGTTCTCTTCCTGGCTAGAGCAAGCTTCAGCTTTCTTCTGGAGATCGTTTAGCTTGATGCTTTCTGAATGCGTTTTTTGCAAATTTTTCCAATACCTTCTTGATCTGTGCAGAGCGCTGCGCAATGCTGACCGCAAATAAGGTTTATTAGTGGAGGCAGAAATATTTTCGTGGTTTGCTGATTTGTTTTGGCGGTATTTTAGCCAGAATTTTAGCCCGTAGAAGCAGATAAGCACTGTGCAAGCTGCTATTGCAATCATTATCACTAAGTTGCAAATCACTTGGACAGGGCCTTTTAGAATTGTTGTGAAAAATTTTCCTGATGATTGTGCCCATGTTTTGAAACCTGTTGCTATGCCGTTCATCGTTGAAGAGACAAAACCTGTTAGCTTTTTTCCTGAAGTGTCGAAAGTTTTTTCGAACAACTCTGCATCCCAAACTTGGGCTTTTGCAAAATCTTTCAGCAAGCTAACTTGCTGTTGCAAGATTTCTTGCTGGTGCAATGCTGAAACAATCATATTTATGCTCCCTGCCTGTGCATATCTTTCATCATGAAATAACGCCGGTTTATCAAATGTTATTGGATTGAAAGGAGCTGTCAGGAGCATTACTATGTCTAATGTTCTTACATCGACTCTTCCGATAGGTGAATGGTATTCCCAGCTGTCATCAGAGTGCAAGGCTAGGCGGAATACTGCGTCATGAGAGTGCAGGCATGGTTTTTCCGCGGCAAGTTTGGTTAGTTCTCTTGAGTTAGGCATAATCCACCATAATTCATCTTTGTATGAGACTGGAGTTTTATCGTAACATTTTCTGTCACGTTTTCCGTCCCAGTGTATCTTGACATTGTCAACATGATGGCATTGGTAGATTAAGAAAGCATCTCCGTTGGACCTCGCAATGAGATCAGGTCTTCCAAAGTAAGCTCTGACCACTAGAGTTGGGTCTAGTGCTGCTAGTTGTGTTAATAGGCCTAATAGCAGCTGATTTGAATGGCAAATTTGCATCCATAATGATCGAAAAAATTCAACCTGTTGCAAAAATAACTGAAAGCTTAAATAATTTAATTTGGCGTTGACAGGATCTGTGTCATTGCTTATATTGTCCCAAAGGGTCTTTGAATCGAATTTTTTGTCTTTTACGGCGAAGTTGATGAAAGGCAAGAAACCTTCTGTGAAAACTACTGCTGTTTTACTCTGCCCTAGGAAAGCAGTTGATGGGAGGCATGAATGTGAACTTTTATCACCTGAAAATCTTTTCAGGTGAGTTATTTCAAATGCTGCTTGCAGTTCTTCGATAACAATGTATCTTTGGTCGCTTATTTTTGCTTCATACGACCCGACTTTATTCCAACGACAGATATCATGGCCTCCGAAGGTGAAATGCCATATCACTGTTGCATTATTGGTGGTGTGGCAATGATTATCGTCAACATCGCAGTGAGCGAGGTCGGCGAGGGTTGAATGTAGGTGGCGTTTAGCGGAAATAGCCGCGTTTCCCACCTGCAAAAAGGCATTTGTGATGTTATTGCAAACATCGAAGAAAGTCCAGTAGGAATATTTTCGTTTTAATTTAATTTGCGTTGCAAAAAGTTCTGGTCCTAAAGATTTTAATTTTAAACCTCTATAAGTTTTGTTATCATACATTTGCTGGCACTCTGCTAGTGACACGTTGACTGCATTTTTGCCAAAATCAACTATAGCTTTGCTTCCTAGGAAATATGTTTTTGTACAAACGAAGGAAGAAATTACCCAACATTTAAATGCTGGGAAAGGAATATCATTTTCGTTTCGAGCGTATAAATCAATTTTTACGCTTGACACATTTTTAATAGTTGAAGGCACTGGTGGGCAGTTGTAGGTGGACGGGAAAGCAAAAAGTTGGCCATGATCACCTTCTCCGCAAAGCAATACTTCTGAACTACCTCTTGGCACTCTATCCATCTTTGTTATTTTATAATTTTGTGTGTTGAAAGTTTTTGAATTTTGAATTTTTTCCGCAGTTGCTATATTAGGCCCCTGTAAAAGGGTTGCTAGACAACATAGTATTATTAGTTTAGTACCTAGACTATAATCGAAAGTGGGTGATGAGGCCATGCGCTTACCACGCTGATGGCTTCCACCTCTGCTTCCTGTGCCCCGCTTGATGTAGGTCACTGGCAGCGGGGTGCAGTTCTGCACAAACTTTGACCTTATCATGTTGATGCCTAAAATTGCAAAAATAGCTGCACAAAAACTTTGGCACCAAATTGAAATCCAACTGGACAGGCGTTGCTCGCTTTTGTGCTGTTCTTGCACTCTGGAGGACAGGACATTCGCTACCGGCTCCTCCAGTGCCTGCTGGTACCTTGCCGGCAGGGTGATGTCCTCCCCGTCCCAGTGGAGGTCGGAGGCAACGCGGTTCAAGATGAGCTCTCCGCTGAACCGGTTTTGCATCACTATGGACTCGATGGCCGTTGGCTGGCAGAAAGAGCGGGGCAGGGCACAGATCCCGTCCCAGCTGAAGGGGGTGCAGCGCAGCAGGGTTCCATCCGCCAGCTGCGTGTTCTCAACTGTGTGCTTGAAGTGGTCCAGGAGCAGGCAGGCAAAGGGCTGGCTCTCTGGCTGCAGCTTCCCGGGCTGCTCTTCCAGCTCGGGGACATCATACTTGATGGCGGGGCCAACATTGGGGTACTCCGTCACCATTGGATTGGCTTCCGTGTCTGCCCGCTGGGGCGCGAAGAACTCGTTGATCTTCCCCTCAGCGGATAGCTGGTAGCCGAGGCAGAGCTGGGTGTAGACACTGGTGGAGTGGAGGATGGCCATGCGGTCATCCAGCAGGCCCTCCCTGGTGCGCGAGTTGTGCCAGAGCTTGGCCGCGAAGGCTTTGAACATGTGGATGAAGACCTTGTGCGGGGTCATCACTTCCAGCAAGCGCATCATGTAGGAGTGCATCCAGTTCTGGGATTTGGGTAGGCACTTCATGATGCACTGCGTTAGCTGGCCAAAGTTCATTTTGGGGACGCCGGAGTTGTCCATGACGGCGAGGAAGGAGGCGATGTTGTTGGACTCCTCATGGACCTTGGTGCAGGGGAAGCGGCCTTCCTGGTCAGGTTTGATGTACTTGATGGAGATGCTGCAGAGCCGCAGTCTGAGCATGTTGAGGAAGGGGGCGGCCCACTGGAGGGCTTCGGCCATGCAGTAGGCGGGCTTCCAGTAGGCGGGGCGGCAGTGCTGCTTGTGCCAGGCCTGGAACTGGTCCCAGGTCTCGCCTTCTCTCGGGGCTCTGTAGAGTTCCAGGGTTGGATTGCAAGGGGACCAGAGGATGGCTGTTCCTTGCGTTGGAGGCGCCAAACTGGCTCTCGAGCTTGTAGTCAGCGTAGGCCTTGGCGGTGTTGCTGGAGCCGAGCCTGGCAAAGGCGGACGCCGTTCTTGTCGTTCCTGTGGATGACGATGGGACAGAGGCCGGATCTGGTGCTGGAGTCGCTTCTTCTTCCTCCACCTTCTCCTCCTCCTGTTGCTGTGGCCTCGCCTTTGGGGGCCACTGTGGTTTAGGTCCTGGCCCTTCTGCTTCTTCTAAGGACAGGGCTGCCAGTCGTTCCTCGTCTGTGTCTGCCAACCGGACGAAAGGCTGTAGGTGGACAGCCTCGAAGGCGAAAAGGAGGTCGGTGACGGGGCACAGTGTTGGATCGCGCTTGTAGTGGATGAGGATGCGATTGCCAGAGGGTACGTGGATGACGAGACCCTTGTCCCCGTCGATGGTGATGTCCCCGTCCCTGAGCAGCTTGACGGCCTTCTGGACAGGGAGCTCGGTGGCCTCGGCAGCAATGACGGTGGTGATGACATGGGAGTTGGACTTCCTGCACTTGTCCACCATGTCGAAAGGGTTGAAGCCCCAGCGCCTTTGGCACTCCTCTAGCTGATTCTGCATCATTCCGCCCTTCAAGCTTACTATACTTGACCAGGAACTTTTGGCACAAAGTAAGATAACTGTAGGGTCTTCTGCTATGCTCACTTGGGAGAGGAGCCACCGTAGGCTTGTGGCATGGATGTCGAAGCTATCGTCGGTGGCGATGAGTAGCTGTAGGTGGTGGGCCAGACGTTTGGGGGCCAGCAGCTCTGCGTCTGTTGCTGCTTGCAGGTCCACCCAACGCATGCCTCCTTGCGGGAAGCTTCCATCAACTTGGCTCTGCAATGTTTCAATATCTGGGCAAAGGCAATGGATTTGAGGTGATGGATGATTTTGCACTATCAAGCTTGCGCGAGTGATGTCATTCTGATTCAGCGTTGCGGCGGCATGGAAGGCTGCTGCATAGAGTGCCGGGACTGTGTCTCTTGGGTAGACACAGAGCAGGCCAGAGGACAGCAGGCGCAACCCTGCTCTCTGGTTATCGTCTTTTTCATCCTTGTGGGATAGACGGAGAGCACTCCTATTATTAGCCATAGTCTATTCATTATGCAAAAGTGGAATGCAGCTTTGGTATAAACCATTGTAGGAGTTGCAGATCAAGTTGTCCAGCTCGATCAGCTCGTACAACACTTTACTTAAAGGACCAATCCATTCTTTTGATGAATTTGCTTCGAGTTCATATTCATCTTCATTTTTGACATAAAAAAGTAGCAAATTATCTACCATTTTATCTGCCTCGGTTTTCGTAAGCGGCAAAAGAAAAGGCGGTAGAGAGGCAAAGGTGGCCAACGATTGAGAGTGCGTGTCCGATGCTGCCGGGTTAGATGTCGGCACAGATGCTGGAGTAGCTGAGGTCAGCGTGGCTTGCCCTTCTGCTGCAGCTGTTGCCGCGCTTCCAGTGGTAGGTAAATCTGCAAACCACCGCTTTCTTTTTCTTCTTTTTTCATGCGTTTCGAATTTTGAAGGGGCTGAGATAAATGGAGTTTTACCTTGGACAGGCACTGATCCTTGAATGCCAGCAGATTGCTTGTTGCACATCTCCTCAGGTTCTGACAAAAGCGCAAAACTGTTTAGTGGTTTGAGTAAAGCTGGATAGGCACCTTGAGCAGTGTGGCTCTTGGCTGGTGGCGTAGCCGTGCTGGCTGGAGGGGTTGAGCCGGTGCAGGCTGGAGAGGATGGCTGTGTGGCCGGGGAGGATTGCTGTGAAGCCTTGGTCACTGGTTGCAGCGATGCGCTCGCACTGCAACCAGTAACTTTCTGGACCATTGTCCCTACTAACCACTGAAGCACTTGTCCTCCTCCTGAGCTGGCTGCTTGGAGGTAGGGAGGCTGTCTAAGTCGAGGATGATTGCTTTAAACTGGACTCTTCCCCCATTGGAGGGAATGAGAACTGAACGGATTGACTGGCCTTATATACCCACTTATCAATGTTTTGTCTTAGGCCTCCAGACAAATCAAATCGGCCCTGGGAAATTTTCTTCCGACAGGACGTTTGATAAGGATGTGATTGCATAGACTAAACATTGAAATGATTTTCACGCCGATTATTGTAGAATTTTTAAGTTACAGAAAACAATTTTTTTTACAATTACCAAGTCAACCATATCTTGCGTAAACTTTAACAAGTAATAAAATTATTTGAGATTTGCTGACCTTTTTCATATATTTTCTTCAGCCGTTCAGCGTAGGCTCAGGGACTGCCAGCAAGCTTACACGCATTTTGGCGTTGAGCAACTACCAAGCGATTGACAGCGATCTGGTGGATGCCTTCGATCTAAACGTATCCTTCCGTCTTCCAGCCTCCACCTGCAGCAAAGTTCAGCGCCTGTACGCATCGAATGAGCGCCCCAAGGCCTTCTCTGCACAAGAGCACCGGCAGCTCATGTTCCCTCATCGCCAGTCCGACGGCAGCGTCAGTTTCTTCCATCACACAGAACCGGAGGAGAAGTCGAGCAGCTCCTTCTTCAACGACGGAGAAGTCGGCCAGGTCATCAGTCTTATTTGCTGGTACTGTCGCCGCCTCCGTATCCAAGGCCGTCAGCTCAAGGAAGGCAAGGTGATAGTCCCAACGCTATACAAAGCTCAAGCCTTAGCCCTCCGAGTGGCACTGGGCTCCGCGGACTTCAAAAAAAATCCCGGTTCAGACAATAGACAGTCAAATTGGACGAGAGCGCGAAGGTGGTTATCCTGTCCCTGGTGCGCAACGTGAAGAAGGGGGGCAAAACGAATACAAACCTAGATTTCATCCTGAGCAATCCGCGACTGACGGTCAGCGTCACGCGCCACAAGCAAGACCTCCTCATCCTGGGCAACTGGGATTTGCTCGCCAAGTTCCTCAACAACAGATTCTCAGACAACCCGACAAACCTCCCTGCTTTCTCTGATCAGCACAATCTGCTGACCGACTCGTACGCATTTCTTTATGAATTGCAAAAGACGGACTGCATTGCATCCGGCCTGGCTCAGTTCCTGGACGACTGCAAGAAGGATGGCAATCTGGATGTTTCCTGGAGGAGCCGAGTGTACGGGAAAGACTTCCAGCTGAGCCGTAGGTCTAGCAGCAACTTCTTTGGACGCCCTGACGTTCTTCTCAAACACTCACCGGCCAAGCTGAAAAGTGCACAGACAGAGAAAATTATGAAAACGAAATCAGCCATCACAAGCTTCCTTCACGAAAACCAGCTGATGAGTATTCAGAAGAAGCTGGAGCGCAATCAAGGGTCTTCCTCCAGCTTGCCTGTCCAACTTGCCGCTCCGCCGATCAAGCCGACCCCGGACCAGGTGGTGACAAGTTCAGAAACCGCTTCGAAAGAACCCCTGCAAGTTATCCCAGCAGCGGAGAAGAAGGAGCTGCAAGAAGACACTCTGCCTTACCCTGCACCTTCCTCTGCTTCTACATCATCATCTGTGGCCGATCCGCTGCCTTCCTCTGAGCCCGCACAGGCGTATCCGACTTCCGCCTCAACCAATGCCCTCAGCTCCCAGCCTCAGCTGCATTCCAGCCACCGCTCAGCTAATCGCCAACGTGACAAAGGCCTCAAGCCCGATAAATTTGTTCTTCACCCCCGTCAATAAAAAGGTTGATTCTTTTCTGTTTTATTTAAAAAATTTTATTTGATAATTTGCAAGTATCATATTCTTCAAAAATTAGCTAAATGAGGCAGCCGCACTTCATCGTAAAAGTTTGATCATGTCAATGAAAAAGTTGTTGAGTATGATGACAATAATCTAGCTAATTTAATTTGTTTGCAGTTTAAATCGAGCGAGTTTATCTGCGTCTTAACTTCATTTCTTCACGGCATTTGCTTCTTAGTTGTCCTGTACAAAACTTTTTCCTTCCATTATTCACGTCGATTGTATCGATTTACTTTTCACTAAGACCAAGTTTGCAAAAATGGCATTTCCCTAAAATTGAAAAAAATTGCTGAATCAATGCGTCGAAACTATTGTTATCTCTCGTATTCATCACAATTGAAACGATCGTACAATTGGGCACTTTGTTTTGTTGAAGTATTTCTATTTTTTCTATTGTTTTATTGAACATCAATCAATTTCAATTGCTTTGTTAATTTGTCAATTTGTCTTCGGCATCTCAAAAAACATCGCATGATAAGGCGCATGAGATTTGGGAAAAAAGAAAAAGAAAAACAAGACAATGTTTTGACTGAGGCAACGGCGAGAATCGGCGACAAACGTTTGGTGCAAAACTCCAAACAAAGGGTGTTTTTGGTGAGATAAGACGCTGAAAGGAACAAAGCTTAGTCTAAACAAACCCCCTTCCGCCACACCCAGTCTGTTCCCGCACTTTAGTGTTCCCATTCCTCCCCTCTGCCACACCCTGCCTATTCCCACACACTTCTTTCTTTCCCCACATCTTTCTTCGCATTTACACCCCTTAACATCCAACTAACCCGAAATGTTGTACTCATGTCCATATTGTCAAGTCTTCGTCAGGATATGCAAGATACTACTTCTGTGCTATCCACTGATAAAGGATCCACTGATGAAGGATGTACATACTCTTCCTATCACAGCCCATGCCCAGTTACAACCATTGGCCGTTGTGTGCTCTGTTTGCCCTGTGTACACAAAGCATGTACAACCCATTGCTCACTTGTATACTTCAGAAAGGCTACGGAAAAAAAATTACCCTGAAAGAAACGCCATAATTTACGATTCGGCTACGCAGATACCTGCGGCTATGGTAAATGCTTTTCTCTCCTCATTTTGTCTAGCATGTACCGGTCAATTGGGCTTGCAGCTGCAAATCACTAGCAGATGTGCCAGTAAAATTCCAGAAACCTGAGCAAGCTCAGGGCAACCCTGAAAGAGCTGAAGTAAGAGAGTAGTGCGGTTATTGAGGTTCGATCTGCGAGAGCGTTGGTCTGTGGAGGACATGGGTGGCGGACTTTCATGTCGGCCTAATTCGAGGTCATCTAGTCTGCGGCCCCTACAAGCTTGGCAGCAACGACAGGTTCAGCTTCACCTGCTTTGCTTGCTGGGCTCAATTTTACCTGAAATCAGAAATAAGCTGGACAAAAGCTGGCTAGGCTGGTCTCTAGATTGCGGATGGGATTAGGCTGAGGATAAAGAGCGCCTGACAGTGTTGTAGCATCGCTGCAAAAGAGAGAGGTCAACAAGAATCAGCTGAGTTTCTAGTGTTTCTTAGTTCTTAGCGCTCAGGCGCCCCAGTTACTTTGTGTCTGGGGGTTTGGACTAAGTTTTGCGGAAGATGTAAGGGGGTTAATATTTTTTATTTCTATTTTTCTATTTCACTCCATTTTTGACCGCTGAGCGGCCCTTACTCAACTTTTGTCCTCATATATATGTATATATATATGTATGTATATATTTCTGGAAATGCTGGTCCTCACCGAATTCTCAACGGATTGGGACAAACTTTTTTTTCCTGAAAGGTAATGCAATTTTAGGAAGATCTGGAGGGGTGGAACCGGTTTCCGAGCTTTTGAAACATTACTTATTTGGGTAGAAAGGTTGAAAATTTGGGTATGCTGTAAAAGGCTCAATTCTCAACGGATTTTGACAAACTTTTTTTTTCCTGAAAGGTAATGCAATTTTAGGAAGATCTGGAGGGGTGGAACCGGTTTCCGAGCTTTTGAAACATTACTTATTTGGGTAGAAAGGTTGAAAATTTGGGTATGCTGTAAAAGGCTCAATTCTCAACGGATTTTGACAAACTTTTTTTTTCCTTAAAGGTAATAAAATGTTAGGATGATCTGGAGGGGTGGAACCGGTTTGCGAGCATTTGAAACATTACTTTTTTGGGTAGAAAGGTTTAAAGATGGGGTATGTTGAGAAATGGCGAATTCTCAACGGATTTGGACAAACTTTTTTTTTTGCTGAAAGGTAATAACATTTTAGAAAGGTCTGGATGGGGGGAACCGGTCCCGGAGTATTCGAAACATTACTTTTTTGGTTTGAAAGGTTGAAAATTGGGGTATGTTGAGAAATGGCAAATTCTCAACGGATTTGGACAAACTTTTTTTTTGCTTAAAGGTAATAACATTTTAGAAAGATCTGGATGGGTGGATCCGGTCCCGGAGTATTTGAAACATTACTTTTTCGGGTATAAAGGTTGAAAAATGGGGTATGCTGTTAAAGGCTCAATTCTCAACGGATATTGACAAATTTTTTTTTCCTGAAAGGTAATGCTATTTTAGGAAGATCTGGAGGGGTGGAACTGGTCCCGAAGCATTTAAAACATTATTTTTCTGGGTAGAAAGTTGGAAAATTGCAATATGCGGTTTTTGCACTGTAGTACCTGAAGTCTTGAGAATTGCACAGAAGAGTTGATTTTTTTGTTCACTAGTCTTATATGTCGATTCTAAATTTGTGCTTACATTTGAAATTGGTTGAGAAACCACAGACTTGTTGAGTTACAAAGTATCATATAAAGGATGCGCTCCGCGGTCACCTATTGCGCTTTGCGCCATATACAAAGGGGGTAATATTTTTTATTTCTATTTTTCTATTTCACTCCATTTTTTACCTAGATTTGAGGTCCCATTTTAGTTCCCAGACCCATATTTACTCTTAATGAGGTCGAAGCAAGGTGTTGTAAGACATGCTTGACTGTAGAATATTTAGTTTTGCAGAATGCTCTATGAGTACTTCATGGAGACGCTTGTTTTGCAACGTGTTACGCCATATGCGAAGCGCCTTGACCAATGCATGTACAATGCATGGCGGTTGCTGAAAACTGTTTCATGCCCGCTATTTCACCTGCTTTGTGTTTCCCCACCATGGCAGAGGTTCAGCATCTTACTTTGTCCCAGGTCATATTAAGTGTCATGTATATAACCTTAGGCCAAATACAAGAACATGGGGCATGGAAGACACACATCAGGTTTCATTCCTGTTTCCTTCATTCCTCTAACACGACCGATAGTCTGTCTTTGCTTCCATGATTAAATTCTCATGCAGCTAAACTGATGCCTTCTTTGTTCTGGAGGACAATAGCCGGCCTGCAGGCAGCTGGGAGTTGGTGGAACCTGAGCGAGCTCAGGAAGCTCCAACTGAACATCACATACTCTTGACCTGAGCCCAGGAACATTTTGATGTGCAGCGGGTCCGTTCGCATGTCATCTCAGTTATTTTGGAGCAAGGAGCTTCTCTGTGAATACAACAGCTGCTCTTGGAGAATGGCCTTCAAGCGCAACGCTGTCGAATCGCATGTTTTAGATGCCACGCGCCTCCTAATACGCCTTCTGTTTTTCTTTTCTAGTCCCTAATCCTTATCTTGAAAAAGAATAGTTATTAGGAGCTGTTTTCCTGCGCAGGCTGCAGTGCTCAGCTGGAACTGACCACCGAGGCGCGCATGCACCTGAACCTCTGCAGCTTTTCCCGGCTCCGCTTTCGAGTTCCAGGCGGACGAGGACCAAATGGTGGGACTGCTGGAGCTCTGCTTTTGCTCCGTCCTTCATGCTGACACCCGCCCCAATCCTCCCAGCCGAAACTTTGCCAGCCACCAAGAACCAACTGAGGTTGTGACTGGCCACCTTTGTTCCTCATAGTCTCACTGCTGACTTTTTTGGCTGCAGAGCGCGACAGACGAGACGCACAGCAGCCATGCGACCCTGGCCTCTTGCCCGACAAGCGATTCAGCCGCTGACAAGGATCCCTCCTCTGCTCTCCTCGACTATCGCAATCAGCTCAGTCAACTGGCAGCCGTTGTTCTTTTCACTCCTCTCCTCTCCTTAACTTCATCTGGGCTTCCTCCTACAGGAGTGTCTGAAATCGGGGCCTCCGCGATGTCAAATGTGTGAGTCGGTGGGTGTGCCGGGTGAGTTGACGCCGCCGCCAGAGGCCAACAACATCAGCTTCCAGGCCAGAAGCTCCAACAGTTAGCGCAAGAAACACTTTTCTGCCCAGCACAGAGGCCAACCGCCGTCTCACTTCGACCAGCGCCAGAGTCTGGAGCCAAAGCGGATGCAGGAGCTTCTGCATGCCTTTCTCATACACGCCTCAGCCGACATTGTCTACGCCGTCGAAGTCTATGGAACCCTGCTGCAAGGTCACTCTGCCCTCCCTACTGCCTGCTCTAGCTTCACTCATTTATCATTTAGGCATCCCCAAAAGTTACGCTCCGACCTGGCCTGAGGACCTAGCAGCTAAGTTTGACCACTGCCAACAGGTCATTGCCACAGCTGCAAATTGGCTGGCTGGGTACTGAAGACGCTGCACAAAACAGCCATCTTTAATGCCAGCAAATTGCAGGAATCTACGCAATCTCCAAAGAACGAAACTCTAAGCGACATCCAAAGATCTAGTTCAAGCACCCGACATCAGCTGACTCCAGGAGGATCCAGAATCAGTCGCCCGCTTCATCGAATGATGTCACCGATGACTCCGTCGTAGGCCCCATGCAACTAGCTGGGACTCGGGAACTACAACCAATCAACATTCAAGGGCGACAACGTCTTCGCCTGCTGATCAGGCAGCACAACGTTCACTGCTCCTTCAGTCCGTTTCTGGCAATGATTACCAGTGGTTTGAGAGCAGCCAGCACTTGGACTTATATCCTTTCCAGTGCAGCAACTGCCGCAAGAAACGCCGACAGAAACGTAGCCACGTTCCGCCTAAACACAAACTGCCAGCATCACATCAGGTTTCATTCTTGTTTTGCAGTTGCCTCTAACATACCCGATCGCCTATTTGCCTCCATCATTAACTTCTCATGCAGCTGAACTGATGCCTTATTTGTTCTGGATGACGAGTTGGCAGTTGGGAGTTGATAGGACCTGGGCGAGCTGACGGAACTACACCTGAACATCACATACTTACTTAGATGTGCAGCGGGTCTGTTCGCATGCCATCTGAGTTATCTCTGCTAAGCCGTTGGTGTCTGCTGCACCGCCCACCTTCCCTACCGCCTATTTACTCAGCACACCTGGAAGTAATGCTTTACCACTCACCTCCTTCACTCTCCCTCTTCACCCGATTATCATTGCATTCTTGCAGCACGGACCAGAGACGACGCTGCACTGTCTGCGTTTGCACTACTTCCAGGCAAATGCACTACTCCCAACAAGACTGGTCCGACTACATCATCTCTGTCTTCAACTTTACAAGTATGCTATTCAAAAACTGTGACTGTATTCCCAGAAGTCAAAGCAGGCGGGCCTTGGGCGAAGCTACGAGCTGGACGTGGAGCTGGTGGCTGGCCTGCAAGCAGATGGCGGGAAGCGAGAAACGCGCCACTTCCAGCAAGACTGGGCTGATTACATCATTTCCATCCTCATCAATGATACGTACTCTTCCATCAGCGCTTCAATCATTTCCAATAACTCATACATGCTCATTGAGTGCTGAAAAGAGGCTTCGATGCCCTCTTTGACCTCTTGGCGTTGTTGGAGTCCAGCAACCGCAGAACTACAACTCGGCTTCCGATCTACGCAGCAAAGGAAAGCGGACATGGCCTTCCACAGCCAGCATGAAGCGAGGCCCGTGGGAATAAGACCTCCAGGGTCTAAGCCCCAAACTTCGATTGCTTATATTCCAGATTAGCAAAGAGCATTGTATGGTTATGTTGTCAGGGAGTCTTTGCAGCAGGGCCTCGTGAGGCCGTAGGTGTCCTATCATCCGTTATCTCTCCTGGAAGAGCACTGGCCACTGGAGTTTGCCGCCAAGCCCACCTATCCCGACCAGGAAGCGCCGCCGCCTGTTTACCCCTTTCTCAGGCTGGACTATGCCTAGAAGTGCCAAAAACCGCCAGCATCACATCAGGTTTCATTCATGTTTCCTTCATTCCTTTATTCGCATGCAGCTTAACTCATGCCTTCTTTGTTCTGGAGGACAATAGGCTGGCCAGCCTGCACGGACCTGAGAAGGCGTTGCACTGTCTACTGCGGATGCACTTCTTCCAACAAGGCTGGGCCAAATACATCATCTCTGTCTTCATCTTCACAGAGTACTCTCCCATCATCACTTCCATCACTTCCTTTTCGTTATATATGCTCATTGAAAGCTGGAAGGAGCAGAAGAACGTCTCTTGCTGATCAAGGCTTAATTCAAGCTGTCTTTACGTCGCAGGGCAGAATCACGGGACCTCCTTTGCGCTGCAAGCCGCTTGAGCGCTGCAAGCCATCCGCACCCTTGTATCTTTACTTCTCCTCATTTTGTCTGCTGTCAGAACTCCTAGGCAAAAACCGACAGATCCGTACGGGTGTAATGAGGATGTAGGAACGGAGCAGGCAAAGGGTGGGCCTGGGGTCGAAGGCCGATGCCGTTCTGCAGGGATGCCAGCCTGATTGGATCCAGTGGGTTCAGGCTGACGTCAACGGTTCGCTGAAAGCTTAGATACAAATATAGAGCAATACGTTGTGTACTTCGTTCAGTTACGTATTGCTCTTTATCTTATTCATCGCCTTCGTCGCCTACGGCTCCAAAACTGGATTTATATTCTTGGGTTTCAATGATGATGATGATGGTGGTGGTGGTGGTGGTGGTGGTGGTGATGATGGCGATTAATCATTCGATCGGGTGCAAAAAGAAAGACAGAATTGGATATTAACTAATATCTGGTACTAATATATGACCAACTAACAGCCTTCTCAAGCACACACCAGCACGCCACAATAGTGCCTGCCATGACACCAAACACCTTACAAGACACCCAGGGGCGTGGGAGAGAAACTGTTAGGGTTTTGGACCGATTTCTGGCCATCTGTGGGCCTTCTACTTGGGAAAATTTTCCATTTTTATCATTTTGCATTTTAAATCATTTCGCTCATTTCCCATAAATCATTTCTATGCATTCCAAGTGTCCGAGTTATGCTCCGCTGACTCTATTAAAAGTCTTCAATTATGTTAACATCTGGACCGTTTTTTAAACCATTTCAATTTTTTCAACTACCCATCCGTTTAGTGTAGTTATAGTGAAATGTGTTTTATTTGAACGATAAGCATATTCAGACCCACCTTTTTCCGCCCCAATAAAAGAAATGCAAAGAAAATAATATGAAAGTTGGTATGGTATGATTAAATGCTATAATCGGCACAAATCGACAATTTCGTTGATTTTCTTCTGGCAACGGAAAACTGCCTGAGATCTGAGCTAGTGGCAAGGACATTTTTCGCGTTAGTGAAGTAGTATGAGAGGCAATTCGGAGGCGGCGTGAGTTTCAACAGGCGCGGCCCAGTAGTGGAGGCCGGCAGAGAGGAAGAGCTGGGATTCTGGCCCCAGGCGATACAGGCCGTGAAAGTAGGGCAGCCAGAGCCACATCGGAGCCGCCAGCACCCACAGCTGGCCAGCGTGTATGTGGCCTGCTTTTCAGACTAAGTACAAAAGGAAGAAAAGAATGCTGGAAGGACCGGAGCGGCCTCTGCCAGGATTTCGGGCGCAACTGCTGGGTTGTGCGCCAGGTGGACGATACTGTTGCCTTTTTGCAGCCACGGAATCCATCCGTCACCGACATGTTCCCGCTGTTCAACCTTTCAGCAGGCTTTTGTAATTTTTGAGGGTTGGGATAAGTTTGACTGGCCAAAACCTGAATTTGGCAGAGGAGCGATCGTTGAGACCCACGAGGCAAAGATGAGGGTTGGAGGGTGGTAGACGGATGGCATCGTTGAGCAGCGGATGGATGCCCAGCGAGCGAATGCCGCACAGCCAATCGGACAGGCTGCCGTAGTAGTACTCGTGGTTGCCTACAGTAAAGAAGCTTACATTGCATATAGCGGAGGAGGGAATGGCTGAGGACCTGTGACAAAGTAGACGCCTAGTTTGGCCCTGAGACGAGCCAGACCTTCAACTCGCTCAGCTAGCTGTTCGTAATCTCCGTCCTCCAGGTCCCCGACGATGAGCACGATGTCTCAAACACCCTTTGCTCAGTCTTAGCTACTTTTGAAAGATAGATGAGCCCAATAAGCAGAGTGTGTAAACGTTCTGACAAGAGCAAGAAAATAAAGAAGAAGATGCTGGCCGGGCTCTAGTTGATTGGAAGCGTCCAGGAGTCTGTCAATCTGGGCCCGCGTGTATGTCGGAAAGAACGGCGATACGGAGGCCGGCCAGGGCTCCGGTGCAGGTGCGGCAGTCGAATGCTCACCTCTGGCGTTCGCAGCCACAGTGCACATAGTGCTCCAGATAGCATCGCCACTACCGCCAGAGCATACCTTCAAAGCTGCTGGTATTTGGCCGGTGGCTGGTAACCTGATGGCCTTGAAACGAGAGGGTGGTTTGAGTCGATGCGTCCAGGGCCAGGGTTTTGAGGAGGGGCGGGCAGATGAGGGAGTGGCCCCATTCCATTCGCAGCAAAAGGCGAGAGACAGCGTTGAAGATGGAAAAGAAGAGGAGAAGACCTACGATATTCGACCATGCACTAACTAACACCAGCAGTGGCCAACCTAGGGCTACCTCAAAATTGGTGTTCAATTTGATCGGATCTGTTTCAGTGTTCCAATGGTAGGCTAGAGTTTTACTAAACTGAAATGAAGTTTGGGGATAAGCAAGATGATAACGGGAAAATTGCGCTGGCAGTAGTAGAAGAGATAGTAGCTGTGGTTGGTGATGATCACCATCCAGGTGAAGATCAGTCCAGCAAGTGCTATCCTTGGCCTTTGCAGCAATCCTACTGGTGTGATGAGCAGCACATTGGGAACAGGCTGCAAAAGGCGAAAGAACGTAGTCTATGCTGGTAAAGAATTGTCATTTGCGACTTGAAATACCAAAGATGAAATACCAAAGTCCGCCATCTGTGTAGCAGGTAATAAGAGAGCGGGGTAAAATTGAGCGGGGTAAAATAGTAAAATTGGCGATTTGACGTGTTCTGTACCAGAATATGCGCTCGTCTCCGCTTTCAAGGCCTCAAAGCCTGCGTCTAATTAGCATAATTTCTCTGAGGTATCCCGATGCATGCAATAATTATCTTCAATTTTTTTCTGAAACTAGCGTTTCTGAAGCAAATAAAGTAGGACGTAGGTGCAAATTATGAACGGCCATTTTAGTTTTAGCAGCACGGGGTATGTCAGCCCCATTTCCGCTCTTTGCCATATGGGTTCAAGGTTTCATTCGCTAAAACATTATTTGAAAATGTTCCTTTTGAGCAATTGCGGCAGTAGCTTAGGCTTTTTCTGATAACTAACTGATAACTACTTCCTCATTGAACTGTGTACGACCAGCCTAAACGTTTATTTAGAAACATCTATATGAGTTAAATGCAGTAATGGGGAAAAAGAAAACAGGCACATTTGAAGAGACATAGCACCATCGAAAACTAAAGCTAAACACAACCCAGAAGCTGAACATCCGAATCACACGGCTTCATCGGGAATGACTAGTAAATTTCAAATTCAATTAAAATTCAAAAACTGCCAATTAGCTTTATGCCTAAGGATGCGGGCGGAGAGTAAGTATGGGTATCTGACAAAGACCGGCCATCTTGACGGGCGGTCCGCCATAGAAGACGCCGGGGGAAACGTAGAGCTGGCCTTCGCCCCCGCCCAGCTCATAATGACCCACGAAGTAGGAGCTGATCAGACACATGGCCACGGCTATCTGCAACATTCATCAAGGGCTGATGACCAGAATCCCCCCCAAGGCTTCTACCCCCCAAGCTTGTACCCCCCACCAGTGAACGATCCCCCCCCCCCACGTAAGTATCCACCCCCCACGTAAGTATCCCCCCCCCTCAAAATCAGTAATCTATGTACGTATGATTATGTTCAGTAATCTATGTTCAAGGCGATTTTTGGTGTTTTTGCACTTGGGGGGATCCTGGTCATCGATTTCGGTGACCATTATCCCCCCCCCCCCAAATGCCAAAATCCCTTTTTACTGTAGGTACATTTTTTCTGGGTACATCAAACTCGTGGTATACTGACTCTATAAAAGGCTTAGTCAAAAAAAATTGTATTGTGGCAATTGCGTAGGCTTCGCTTGCGAAGCCTTAAAGCTGAATGCAAACTAGACAAGCAACTGCGTAGGCCTTAGGTAAGTATATAGCAAAAAAAATTGCTGGGTTTAAGTTTATATACATGAAAAATTATCCAAAGTGTGCGGACAGGTCAACAATTCACCCTATGCTATAACATGGGGCAAAATTGACCAAAAAAATTTTGGTCTTGAATTTTGATTCCAATGGCCAAAAATGATGCTCTGGCCTCAATCACACCTAGAAATATCATTTTTATACCCAAATTCATAATGTTTTGATATTAATCCCCTCATTTTCTTTTGGGTCAAATTGGTCTTAAATGGGGAAGAATGCTAAGTGATTAGAGTTCAAAATATTACAAAATTAGGCATAAAAATGATATTTTTAGATGTAATTGAGGCCAGAGCATCATTTTTGGCCATTGGAATCAAAATTCAAGACCAAAATTTTTTTGGTCAATTTTGCCCCATGTTATAGAATTGTGAATTGTGAACTTGTCCGCACACTTTCAATAATTTACATGTATATAAACTTAAACCCAGCAATTTTTTTTGCTATATACTTACCTAAGGCTTAGGATGATTAGCTTGCAAAAGAAATTGAGTAATTTTGTTTAGCTGAAGAGCAAGAAGTTTTTTAGCATAATAATTTTACAATGGCCAAATTGCCCTATGCTATAACATAGGGCATATTTTTGGTGCTCGTCATGTTTGGGTGTATAGCTCATCTGGCTCATACCTAAGCAGATATTCTAAAGGCAGTTTCTGGACCGAAATTTCATGCGAAATACGATGGCAAAGTTTAATATTCACACGTACACTTAAAATTTTGAGAAAACTTCATGTTTTGGTCAATTTTCAAAATTCCATTTTATGGCATTAATTAGGTTTTTAGATGAAATATCAAAATTTTTAGTAGAAAATCTAAAAACTACTGGCATAGCTGTGTGCAACTAATGTAGACAAATCGATTGATACCCATTTTGAGTACTTTTGGTATAAAAATGGGTCTGAAATTTTAGTTTTACGGGGAAAATCGCCAAAAACTCAAATTTTGCGACCTCTAAGTTGCCAGAGCTGTCCTGACCTGAATATTGAGTTTCGACCCCAAGTATATTTATGAATTTTACTTCTTACATATTGTACTTTTAATTCCCATCATAAAAAAGGGGGGTCTAAAATCCATGGGTCTTGCCCCTTGAGCCATTCGTGCTCTTCTCACAAAACACGTCTTAAAGCTGGACACAAACAAGAATACAAGGCAAAATTGGGGGGGGGGGCAAAAGTTGGGGGGTAGAAGCTTGGGGGGGGGGCAAAACTCTTGGTTGGTCCAAAACTGGCTTGGTTGGCCGGTAAAAGCCTTGGGGGGGATCCTGGTCATCAGCCTCATCAAGAAGGATGCAAAGTGGGAGGAAGGGATTGAGAAGGGCAGACGATGTAAAGCTGTCCGGCATGCGTGTGACCGGCAAGCCAGAGATCGGCCGTCAGCTGGGGATGCAGGCGGCGGATTTTGGCCACGGCGCTGGGCTGATGCGCCAAGAGAACGCGCACTGCACGAGGCTCACAACCGCTCAAAGCCTGCTTCGCGTCCATGCCGGGCCCCGACACTCTTCAAGCATTCTATGGATGCTGCGTGCTGCGACTGTGATTCGCAATTGTCAGAGCATTGATTGGAATTCTTAATGGCACATATGTGGTAACTGTTATGCTTGCTTGCATTGGAAATGAGATACTATTGAATGAAAGTGAAATTCATAGTTGGTATGGATTAGATTGCCCTCAAAAGCGTTAAAATGTGCCCAGGGTTGGTAAACTTGGCGGTTGTTTCCTGGGTTTGGTGGCAAAGCACCAAGACTGCTATGAAAGTGCTCATAGGTTTGGCTCTACTTGCCCTGTTCACAAATGGGCTTGAAAGAGGGCTAGTGATTCAACCAGTGCCAAGAACAAGCTTTAGTCAGTTTCGCGTATGCCAAACCAATCCATGAGAGGTCCTATACCTATTTCGAGAATAATTGCGATCGATTTGTAGTGCCTGTGAAAGAAGGGCTACAGTTTTGCGGTGCTGAATCGAAGCTGCCGACTTATAGCAGAGAGATCGTCCGGAATGCTCAACAAGGTTTCCTATTTCTGTTTTGAAATTGGATAGAAACAATGGGTGGTTCAGACGGATTCAAAAGCGTCGACGGTATTTTCGCCCTTTCAGAGCACAAGAGTGGAAGTGTGCAGGCCCAAGAGGCTTTGCAAAGACTCATGTTATATTTCCCATTTTTGCGCGGCCGCAGGCCGCCTGCCGCGGAGGGCAGGGCAGTCAGAGCTCCGGAGGGCGGAGGGCATGGGTGCGGAGACCCCGGAGCAAAGCCGAGCATGCGAAGCATGCTAAGCGAAGCGTAGGGGCCGTAGTGAGCCCTGTTTAAATAGTTTTGGAAATGCCCAAAGCTTCATATCATCCAATGACTTTTTACGTTTTGACAAAAATCAGAGAACCAAAATGGGTACAAAGAGTAAAAAAGCAAGAAAAAAGAAAGCTAAGACGGTCAGGCCAGATTAGGCTTCGGCAGGCTTAGGCGTGCCTTAGCCTTGTCAATGCAAGCAACCATATTTTGCCCTAAAGCTCCCAAACCCAGCCAGATTAAACATTGTAATTCTGAATTTGAGCATACACTGGGTTTCTTTGTTAAACTCTGGAGATTCCTTTGTGCCAGTTGCTGCATCTGTTTACTGGCTTATCAGCAAAACTTTCAACGGTCAGGATGGAGAATAAATACAGGGCCGGCTGCTAAAAAACAAGCATCTTTTTCAATCAACTATAACTCAAAATGTACTGAATTGGGGCCGTGCGAGCGAAGCGGAAGCACGGTCCCCTCTTAGCCAAGGACCAACCCTATTACGGATTTTGAAAATATGATTGCCTGCCAAATATTCCATGGACAAGTTACAGAGATGTGAGTAGGCTCAATGGACGCAGCAGACACAGAGCTTTAATTTAAAAAAAAGTTTGCCAAATTTGGTTGAGAATTGGGAAAGTTATGGCCAAAAAACTTTTAAAAAAGTGTCCGTCCATTATCCGTCCACTGTCCGCCATGCGCCGTACGTTCTGCTCGGCATGGGGATTGGCAATATCTGGGGCTCCAGTCTCAACGTCATTATAGTATATCGACCCTGGAGGGTGGCATGGCGCCTCCAGAATTTTGATTTTCGGCCTCCTTTATGCCGAAATTGACGTTGGAAAGTTGATTGAATGTAAGGGGGGACCCTTACAAAAAAAATCGAAAATCTTGAATAACTTTTTCTAGGATGCTCGGATGGAAAAAACAAGCACATATTCGGAATTCTGCCAAAAAACTACACAAAACCTGTATATACAACATTAAAATTTTCAAGAAAAAATTTTGACCATTTTTGACCTATGGGGTGCTTTGTAAGAAACCTAAAAAAGGTCATGCTGCCCAGTGGCAATGTTTTAAGTTAATTTGGAGCCTAGATATGAAACAGGCTCAAAAAATAGATACGATTTGATACCAAACAACCATATGTGCAAATCTGGTCTTCATGGGCTTCTACCAGGCCGTGGTGTACAAGCAGCTCATCATCAACTTCGTCTTGGGGCATTTTAAAGAATTTTTGGCCTCAATAACCGCATCATGTAGGTAAATTGGGGCGTAGATTACGAATCTTGTGCCCATTTGCTTACACATTGTCTTCATGGGCTTCTACCAGGCCACGGTGTACAAGCAGCTCATTATCAACTTCGTCTTGGGGAATTTTAAAGGGTTTTTGGCCTCAAAAACTGCATCATATAGATAAATTGGGGCGTAGATTACGAATCTTCTGTCCATTTGCTTACACATTGTCTTCATGGGCTTCTACCAGGCTGTGGTGTACAAGCAGCTCATCATCAACTTCGCCTTGGGGCATTTTAATGGGTTTTTTGCCTCAATAACTGCATCATATAGATAAATTGGGGCATAGATTACGAATCTTGTGTCCAGTTGCTTACACATTGTCTTCATGGGCTTCTACCAGGTCATGGTGAACAAGCAGCTCATCATCAACTTCGTCTTGGGGCATTTTAAAGGGTTTTTGGCCTCAATAACTGCATCATATAGATAAATTGGGGCATAGATTACGAATCTTGTGTCCATTTGCTTACACATTGTCTTCATGGGCTTCTACCAGGCTGTGGTGAACAAGCAGCTCATCATCAACTTCGTCTTAGGGCATTCTTAAGGATTTTTTGCCTCAAACTCTGCACCATATAAGTAATTTTGGGCATAACTTACGAATCTGGGGTCCATTTGCTTCCACCTTGTCATCATTGCCTTCTACCAGGCCATTAACTTTATCCTAAAGCATTGTACATATTCGGCTTCTGGTGGTTTTTTGGGCCTTTGGCTGTTCAAAGTGGATGAAATTACTGAAATTGTGAATCTCCGCTTCAGTGTTTTTTCTCTCTTAGCTGGTTTCTTAAAAATAGCTTGGGCATAAAGTTGATGAAATTTATTTGATTCATCTTATCATGAAACTAGCTTGGGCCATAAGGTGGTGAAATTAAATCTGACACTCTTATCAGGAAAATATGCTTACTAAATTTTGAATTTTACTAAAGAGCTAAGAGAGCCCAGGAAATTTTGGCCACCCTAGGATTATTGTTTGGGTAGAGCTATAAAAAAACTAAACATAAGTTAACATTGAGCAAAAAATATGCATTATAATGAAAAAGTAATATTTTTAGAAATTTTCTAATATTTTCCCAGTTGTG
>JASANA010005686.1:0-14320 GCA_030248095.1 Ptycholaimellus sp. GST1_10 | reverse complement strand
GGTCGCCCATCCCCTTGTTCACTGCCGTCAACGCCAGCGAATTGCCCGATTGCGACATTTGCACCGCCATTCTGCTGATGTTAAGGGGTAGATTGTTTCATTTCATTTTTCATGAAAGCAGGAGATAAAATTTGTAAGAGACAACAAAACGCGCTAAAAATCATCTTATACGGTATTCTCCTTGTCAACTGCACAGAATGCTCTGTTTGGCGAAACAGAAAATAGTTTTTGCTCACTGCTAAACTAAGCTACTTCAACTCCTCCCATAACTCAATGCAATGTCTAAAAAGCTCCAGCGCTAGTGGAACATAAATGGCCAAATTTGAGCTAAACAAACGAAGCTAATTCGGTGCAGGCTTGGCTAATCTTTGCAGGGATTTCTTGGGGATTAGCAGTAATGCAGCACTAAATGCATGCGTTAACGATTGCCGTTGAGTAGCATGCTAAGCTCTGAATAATTTTTTCCATTATATTTCTTTAATTAATCTTTCTTTTAAATTTAGGAGAAACAAGATTTTATATTAATCTGTTATAATTGGGTATTGGGATGCAATGCAAAAAACGCAGAATTCTGTAAAATAAATTAAGCAACATATAGAGTTGAGAAAACTGCCTATAAATTCATTCCTGATCTGCGATCGAACCATACCCAGGAGGAAAGTGGGCTAGTGCCCTCAATGAGCGATGGTTTGTTAGCCGTTCCCAATCGATTGCAATTCTTAAGCAATTTATGCATCAGCAACCTCGACGCATTCTTCGTTTTTATGCAGCTCAAAAACGTTCCTCATCGCCGCAGGACCTCAATTTCCAAGAGTCAAGTCTAGACGGACAAGAAGATCTACGGTAAAGCCCAAGAAAACCCGGCTGCTTGGCTACCAAAACGACACAGCTGACTAGCCAGTTGTTTGTCGGCCCCCCCATTCGACAGCATTGTCTACCGAGCGGAATGTGGGAATTCCCTCTGCTCCTGCTCTCGATTCTCCTACTCTACCGACCAGCCCATGGCAGTCTGCGTGAGTTCCGAACTGCACACTCTGCCTATGCTCAAACTAGCAGAGGAGTTGAAAGGGGAATGCTTCGCAGCCGGTCGCCACGCCGTCCTGGACGGGGACTGCTGGATGCTGGCTGATGAGAAGCCGCTGGACTGGCCCAGTGCAGATGCTGCCTGCCGGGGGCTGGGAGGCTTCCTGGCTGCACCTGTGGGCAGCCTGCTCAACCGTCTGCTGGCCGTCTTTGCCCTGCCGCCGGTTTGATGCTCTCCCGCCCTTGCTCAGAGGGCTCCAGAGATCTGCCATGAGCTGGGGGGATAGTTTCCCCAGCCATGATCAGATTGATTTCTGCTTTCAGCTACAGGCTTTCAAAAAACAGGTAACCCAGTAATGTGGAGCAAAGCATTGTCCATATTTGGCCAGCAAAGAACTGTAGACAGGGCTGAAATGGTGGCTGCAGGAGCGCTGGTACTGGCTGAACCTGCGTCAGGCCCCCGGCACCTCAGCTCCGGAGGCTGGCTGGCACTGGCGCTTGCCCAACGGAGGCGATGTAGCCGGTTCTGCCGCCTTTGTCCCCCTTGTCTGGCCCAAGCTAAAAGCCTGGGCCTTCACTAGGAGCTAGTCTCAACTGGATCAGTGGAGAACCAAACGACGGCGGACTAGGAGGAGAGGCGGGTCGTCAGAACGTCGCCGCCTTTGCCAGCCATGGACTGGCGGACTTCGCCGCTGCTGCAGACGAGCTTCACGGGGCCCTCTGCCAGTTTCACACCGGTCAGCCCTTTTCGTCTTCCTTCTTGTCACTACTTTTGCCTTCGTTCTACTCTTGCACTGAAGCAAAACCAGAAAAAATAGCCTGAAGGTCTGGCCAGCTGCCTGTCAGTGGGTCACGTGGTCGGGCAGGACTCCTGCTTCACGGCCAACCTCAGCGCTCCCGTCCGGGAGTTCAGCCTGGCGGTGGCAGAGTGCGAAGCTCAAGGAGGCTTCCTGGCCGCCCCCCACGCCCCACAGGACCTCACCGCCGTCCAGGACTTCTACGCAGATCCGATTGCAGTTGCTGGATAGCCTCTAGAAGTGGTTGGAAGATGTTAATAAGGATGAGTGCAGCGGCCCCATGGCTGGCTGAATCTGCGCCAGGAGGCGGGCTCCCTGGGCAAGGGCGACGGATGGTTCTGGACCCTGCCCGATGGAAGCCGCCGTCCCTTTGGTTTCGCAAACATTCATTTTTAAGCTTTGCCTGCCTCAGCTTGCAAAGCAGAAATGTGGAACGGTTGTGCTCGTATGAATCAGTCCAATTGGTTCAAATATCCAATATTGGTCAGAGGTCAGAGCCAACCACAGGGAATTGTTAGTTTTAAAATTTTTTTCCAAAAATAAAATAAATAAAAACATTTAGATTTCCAGTACGACCAAATCAACGATAGGCACTTTGCCTCAGAAAACGTGCCGCCTATATAAAATACCGCAAATGGCTGTACCGTAAAAAATAAAATATACGTCAAAAATAATGGCAATTCTCATATATTTTTACGGCTTTGGGTATTTTCGTATTCGTATAGATAAAATATAATTTTCGTTATCTAATGAAATATATCCTCCTAAGAACTCCTGGAAATACGTCTATTTCTATTTTATATTTTTTACAGTTACAGGTTATTTGTTTATTCCATTAGATATCGTAAATTGTATTTTATCTAACGAAATATACGAAAATACCCAAAACCTAGTACCCCGTGCCGAGTTATCCTTGGTACCGAGTTATCCTCAGTACCGAGTCATCTCTGTACCGAGTTATCCTCGGTACCGAGTTATCCCCGTACCGAGTTGTCCTAGAATCGTCTGGTCAGAGCTACGCTTGTAAGATTTGTTTGGTCTTCTTATTTTTGAGTTGCTTGATTGGTCTTCGCTTGCTCGTGTTTGGAGTTGGTTCTAGAAGATAGTAGATCAGGAAAAGTTTGGGTTCTTTCAATGTATTCTTAGAATGGGCCTAGAAAAGCAAGCTGCTCGATAAACTCGGTATGCTGATTGGATCAACTCGGTGTGCTGATTGGATCTAATGTGGTAGTGGTACACATACTAAAATACACCTTCAGATAAAATAAGTCAGAAAAAATTGGCTAGTTTTGTTATCTTACTTTCTCATATAGCTTTCAGGAATAATTCACTTGCACGATAACTTTTTTCTTGGGCATTGCTTTCAGAATCTTCAGAATTCAGCTTCCAGAACCATTCAACTTTTTGAGCATAAAAAAGTTGAGATGAGCTGCAGACACCTGCAACTCATACTGGCAGAACGAGGCGCCCTCTGATGACGTGACGGAGCCTGGTCCGGATGAGGGACGCGAGCAGATGGCTTCTGTATACTTCCACAACGGCATAGTTGACATGCGGGATAGCATCGGATCCCCTGGCATTCCTCCCGTCTGCCAATTTCCCCTAGGTTCACGTCCATTTTTTTCTATGGCATAGCCAAAACTGGTAACTGGCCTATTTTTTCTGTCACTGCCTGTTAGTGAGAATGGTTTAACTAGCAAAAAAAACAAATATAAACGTTGGCTTGCCGATAGTTCTAGAATATTCGTCCACTTTTGGGGCCCAACATCGTCCCAGTTTTGAATGGGCAATCTAGTTTTTGGATGGTTGCATGTCATGAGCTTGAGCTCCTTGGTTAAACCTAGGACATATATTCACCAGTTGAATGCTCTTAAAGCAATCTCAAGTAAGAAAATTTTGAAATTTTGATTTTGGCCGTATAATTTTAGAAAATTTTGTTTTTTTTTGTTTTGGTCCTTCAAACCAACCAATTTTTGGAAAATTTCCCAATGCAAAATTTCGTAAATTTGGCTGATGCACTGAAGAGATTTTCACATTCAAAACAAGTAAATATGTAGCTGACTACCTGAACTCTCTCCCAAGAGATACATCCCCAAGGGGTTAGTTACACTTACACCCCCCACCCAAAAGGTACAGTCACGCCCCCCCCAAAGCAACTTCCCCTAATTCTATACCTAGTTAGTCGGGTGCATGCCCACAAGGAGTAGGGAGTGACGCAAGTTAATTGCACAACTTGGTGTTTTAAAGGCATTTTTTCTTAAATGCAAATGCTTCTGCATTATATGCATTATATTTTGCAAATGTTTCTCAATGTTACATCATAAATTTTTTTCAAGTTATCCATCTGAGTTGGGCGCTATGAAGCAGGCTATCCAATTGAAAAGAGGGGCTGGGCGCTTTTCGTTTACTCACTTTCATTTTGCAGAGACTGACCTAACACAGCCAAGTGCTGCTCAAAGGGCTAATGATGGTAAGCTTCTCAATTATAAGCCTTTTCCTGGGCAGAACATAAGTTGATTCTACTTCAAACTCGCTGTCAGGTTGGCTGGCCTGCCTGGCTGCAGCGCATGTGGAAATGATGGGCAGCTGTCTGACGGCAAGCCTGACCAGTGAGAGGATGAAGTTTACGGCAGCGGATGGCTTTTGCCGAGCCATGGGAGGTCGTCTAGCCAGCTTTCCTACGATGCAAGACTTTGATGCGGCACGTGCTGCCTTTAAGGTTCATATCTTTAAAAGCGCTGCGAACGCGGGGGGTGGGGGTTCGACATTGGGAAGTATTCTGGGAGTGAACCTCAATTTTATGCTTTGTCCTAAAAGGAGAGTTCATATGATGGTCTACCTCACCCATAGCAGCTCATTTTATAAGGCAGGGCCAGGCAGAATGGCGTTTGAAAGCTTTTGATGTCCCTAAATTCAATACTTCTAAGTGCAAGCAACTGCAGGCACAAGGACTGACTGCAAAAGGCTGGCTAGATGTACGACAGGGGGCCAGCGCCCAGTACCTCAGCGATGGCTGGCTCTGGTGCCTGCCAGACGGGAGCCAAGGCCACAGCTTCAGTCGCATTCCCAATCCCCAAAAGGGACGCCTCACGTTTGCAGTGCCTGTGGACAGTGCAATGTGGGAGCCTGGCTGTCCGGACAAAGTTGGCCAAGAATATCGCGGCCCCATCTACGGCTATATGTATCTAGACGCCACAACACGGCTGAAGAACGGCTGGATCGGCAAAACTGAGATCCCTGTCTGCCAATTCGCCCAAAGTTCCATGCTCTTTTCCCCAGCCTCCATTCATTGGTGACCTGTGGGTGTTCGTTGAAGGTGCCTGCCTGGGTGAGCCGTGCAGAAACGGCGGCACCTGTGCATCGGTGTCTGAAGGCCAGTTCTCCTGCACCTGCGCTAGCGGCTGGATTGGAGCCCTGTGTGAGACATGTAGGAGCCTTAGCGTTTTGTTGCCTGATGTCAAGAATCATTACTATGGAGGGCTCAACCTTTGGGTGGAAAGGGATGACAGTTTGTTGTTCTCTCATTTTGACTTTCTTTCAGCGCTCCCTGCACCACCTCTTCCGTCCCTAACCTCCACAACTGAAGCAACAACTTCGACTTCTCTTACCACCACAAATGAACCGACAACTTCGATTTCCCTAACTACCGCAGTTGAACCGACGACCTACATTTCTCTTAGCACCGCAACTAAACCGCCACCGCCACCGATCACAAACGAGGCAACTAATTTGGCGATATTTGGCGCAACCCATCAACCCCTTGACAGGCTAAGGAGGACTCATTGGCCTCTGAGGGCACAGCTCTGGACTCCACGCCCTATGTGGTCGGCCAGATGACGTTGGCTCAGCAGAGCCAGTTGGCCTACGGACATCTGGACCTCTTTGAAACCGTCTCTTTTGAGGGACGCACACTCCACTTCCAGTATCTACCTTTAGGAGCATTGAGCAGAGTGGATTGAGATTGATCTGAAGATCGGAACTGCGAAAAAGCTTCGATCCCGCCCTCGGTGCCTGCTTCACCTTCAATGGGCCTGACTCTGGCCAGAAATGGCGCCTTCGCAGAGCAGGCTTCAGCGGAGGTTACAGCGAGTCTTGACTTTTTTCAACCTACATGACGTGTTCCGCCCCTAACTTAAAATCAACGTATCACATCGATCAACCAATCATTTGTTGATGGGGAGGCGTAGGGTGTTGGCTCAATTTCGGATAAGGATAGGAATAAGAGAAAGCTTGAAGGACTGAACCTGTGGCTAAAGCTAGGCCAGGAGGAGTACTTGCCTTGGGTCTCTGGCGCGGGTTTCCGCGTCTACCTGCACAATCAGTCAGAGATCATCTCCAGCAGCAGTCCCAGCTACCTGGCCCCTGCCGGTTATACCCTATCTATCCTTCTCCAATCATTGCTGTGCGTGGCTGTAGGCATGGAAACCTCCCTGGCGCTCCTCTACAGCGAACATCATCACCTGCCCCGGCCCTACTCCGACTGTATATTCGACGGCAGCGACACCAGCTTGAGACAGTTCTACTACAACAAAACATCCTACTCCAAAGAGGTTGAGGACCTATGGTTTCGCCTGTTCTTAGAAAAGCATATTTATTTCATTTACTGTCATGCAAGCATCTACAAAGGATAGTTTCTTGCCAATTCACGCAAAATTGTGAAAATTTTGCGAAAACGTTAGGTCAAAGAAGCTAACAAGGTATTCTCGGCGGTTGCCAAGATGCGCGGCCTCACCTCAAGACACCACCTAGATGAAAATGCCAAAATTCATCAGATTTCAATGAAAAACCATGAATTATGCATGTTCCAATTTTTGAAACATCAAGATTTTGGGTTTTTGACTATAAATCGAGAAATACTAAAAATTTCCAATATTCCTTTTGCCAGCTTCAAGATATCATTTTCACGGATGTACATACCAAAAATCAGCTAGTTTCATCGAAAAACCATGGACTTATGCATGTTCAAATTTTTGAAACATCAATATTTTGGGTTTTTGACTATAAATCAAGAAATAATAAATATTTCAAAAATTCCTTTTGCCAGCTTTGAAATGTTACTTAGACGGACGTATCTGCCAAAAATCAGCTAATTCCATTGAAAAACCAGTGATTTAGGATTTTTCGTAATTTGAAACATCAAAAAATTGAGTTTTGGGCGAAAATCAAAAAATTACGCCAAGCGCCAAAAATGGTCCCGAGGCACCGCCCAGGAGGACCTTCATGCAAAAAATCAGCCAATTTCGTTGAAAAACCGCGGAGTACGGGCATGGCACATATATAAATATATATATATACTAGTAATATTGATCAGTGGCCGCGCGTCGCGCGGCCCCACTATGTGAATGGCTGTGATTGTGAAGCACAAATAAAACATAAAACACAAAACATTATGGATGGAATGCATGGAAAACAATTAACTGAATGGAAGGAAATTGGTTTTTTAACAGTAGGGCATGAATTATTATAATGATTTCATTGAATCTCGACAGGGAAAATAGTTAATCAAAATTTGTAGTTGAGCCATAAAAATCAGCCAAGATTTTGTTTCAACTAATCAGCACAAAATTCAAATGTTTTATCGCACACTAATGCGATAATCGCACAAACGCTAGCATGTGCCTGCTGCATGCCAGCATCATATCCCAGCTTAACACTATTTTGAAACACCGGCTCCTCGAGTAGAGCCGAAATCGCAAAAATTGCTTTAACTCAGTGTGATTTTTTAAAAATTTGGTACAGAAAAATTGAGAAAGTAAGTAGATGATCTTAAAAAGAATAATTTTGCCTTGAATTTAAAAAAAAGTCCAACAGAAAAAGTTAAAAATTGGATGAGTTATGCTGCTTCAAAGTCAAAAAAAGGCAAAAAATGGCAAAAAAGGGCACGTTTTTAATTATTTCATGATTTTAAATTTTTCCATGCATGGAGCAGCCCAAAAAATATTGAATAACTCGTCAAGAGCCATACATAGAGCTATCATATGCCAAAATAAGTCATGAATCCAGGTGGCGCCAATACCCCTCCCAAAATGGCATCACCCGTATTATATAAGATATGCGGACAGACGGACGCAAAAATGGGGTAACTGCTTAAGCTGGCCTTGGCCGCCCGCCGCTTCGGGCAGGGCGCCAGAGCTCCTCCGGCCTCCGGGCACGGGTGCTACGGCCCCTACGCTTCGCCTAGCATGCTTCGCATGCTAGGCTACGCTCCGGGGCCTCCGCACCCATGCCCTCCGGCCTCCGGAGCTCTGACTGCCCTGCCCTCCGCGGCAGGCGGCCTTCGGCCGCGCAAAAACTTTAGTGCATCAGCTAATAAAGAAAAAACTACAGCTCTGCTCTTCTTGACATTTTTCCAAATCTATAAATTAATGCCCAATCAATAAGGATTACTCAAAAAGGCCTGTCTACGAAGCTGCTACCAAGCCGCTCTGGTGAAGGCTTGTGGCTGTGCAGATTCTCGCTACCCCAGTGCGGATGACCATCATAATTGCCCGCTAGCAAAACGTTTCATTTTTGCTCGCTTACTCATCCCCGCTATTCCATTTGCTTTAGGCGATTGCTTGAATAGCTTTGCGAGTGTACACGGAGATGCAGATGAGACTGCATACCTCAACGAGGAATGCTTTTGTCCGAAAGCTTGCCAGTTTGCTCAAATTGTCCTTACTATTTATGAATCCTACTATTACAAGCCAGTCCTTACTATTTTTGAATCAATCTAAAATCTGAAATCTTGACAAAAGGTCAATCAATCTATCAATCTAAAAAATGACTACTTATAGTTATTTATTTTTTTGCAAAGAGAGCCTATAAGGGCCGCTAGGCCTAATTCTGATGCAAGTTAGCCTTAGGGCCGATTTGCGCAGATTAGACCATATACAGCAACATACCCAAAATAGTTTATGATGCAGACGCAGCGAGTTTACAGCCAGCGTGAGCCGAGCTCCGTACACGGACGAAGTTCCATTCCCTTCTTTCAAGCAGCCTCAATGCACAAATGGGGCACACAGGTCCCACTGTGCCAAGGCCTCCGCCGAATTGGCAACTACTCCGCCTGCCTGCAGTCCTTTGCGGACAACAAAGCCCGGATTAATGTTTCCTTTCTTCATTCGATTGAGCAGCTATGGCAAATGGACTTGGCGCAGGTATACCTGACCAGAATGGGCTACTTTGTGTTCCAGGAAACATCAGCCTATGGGGTTGGAGACAGGCATGAGATGACTGGTTCGCGCTGGATCAAAGTACTTTGCTTGCAGATCAGCATGCTGTTGGGCGATATCGGATCACTCATGGGCATGATTGTCGGCATTTCAGTTAGGGGCATTTGCAAAAAAATGGATGATGTTGATCAGTTTTTCAGATGCTGTCTGTGGCCGAGTTGCTGATGCTTTCCTGCCACATCATGGTCGCCCTCGTCAAAGGAAAATAAAATATTTTCACCGCATAATTCACTGATCTTCTACTTCTATGCGGCCTTGTAAAGCACGAATGACGCAAAAAAAATCGTTCAATTTTGACAATGTTTTTTTGAGCAAAGATTAGAGAGTCGATGAAGTGGAAGGACACGTTAAGCATCTGCACACACAGATTGAACGGAAAATTAAATCCAAAGCAGTGCCGTGGCAGGCTTGCTCTCGGCACAGTAGCTCGCTTGCCTCATCGCCTGGTGTGAAAGACGAGACAGGAAAGCGATCGAAAAGGGATTTTAACGGAGGTGAACTGGTTTATGAAGCAACCTGGCGCTGCCGAGGTTTGCCTTTGAAAAGCTTTCCATCAAGGCCTTTCAGTCAGTCTGGAGATAGAGAAATGTTATTTCCAATACTACCCGTCCACTTGGTTGTACCTTCCCCTCCACTCGCTCGGCCCCAATATAGACAACTATCCCTTTGCTGGCTGAGTGAACCATTTACTGTCGGCCGATTGAATACCAGCTAGGACTAGGCTGGCTAGGCTAGGACCAGCTTTAATGCGGAAGAGGAGAGGTAAAAGAGCAAGAAAGAATCAGAGCGATTGGAGCTTCCTGCGAGGAGGTAAAGCCTAATCAATTTTAAGATCTAGCAATAACCTGAAAACTAACACCTGGGCGAATCGAAAAGAGGGGCTGGGCGCTGACGATTTGCTTTGCTCCCTCGCGCCAGCCCATTTCTCAGAGAAGCTCTCTTAAGGTTTACCCCTCAAAATGATGCAGCAGATGGAAACTGGACTAGGCCTAGACTAGGACTGGTGGTGCTGAGAACCCAGATAACAATGTGTCACAGGTGGTGTTATCGTTGCTGAGAGGTTTGTCGTTGAGCTTGGAATGCTCCTGGATCGTATGTTATGGAAGCTTCTGGACGTCGGATTAGATCATAGCCTGAGCCTACTTCAATAACAGCCTTCAGGTATAAAAGGAAGCTGAAAGGGTTCAGGACAACCAATGAGCTCTGGTAGAGAGTCCATCCTCAACTAGACTGGAAGATGCCCGCCTTCGTCCGCTTCATGCTCTTCATCGTCCTTATGGTAGAATCCTTCCTCGGCCGCAAACCGTACTCCAAGCCAGACCCACCTTGCAGGCGCCTCTTGTGAATGCCGGCTGTCAGCTGATCACTCGCTCCTACGGACTTGTAAGTGCAATGGGATAACAAAATTGAAATAAATGAGCTTAATTGAAATTAGTCGTCACTCAATAAAGTTTGAAGTTATGGAATGTATGTAATTTAGCTTGACTCGACTTTGATGATAACAATTTCCTGCCAAAGCATTCCTACTGAAGCGAACAGTGAGTAGAAACAAAGACAAGGTATTCTCGGCTGTTGCCAAGAGATGCGCGGCCTCACTTAAAGATACCACCCAGATGAACCTTCATGCCAAATTTCAGCAGATTTCAATGAAAAACCATGAATTTTATGCATGTTTAAATTTGTTTATTTGAACTTTTGATACATCGGAATTTGAGATTTTAGCAACAAATCGAGAACTATCAAACATTCAGTAACGTCCTTTAAACAGCTGAAAGAAACCACCTTGTCAGACGTACATGTCAAAATCAACTGATTTCATTGAAATATTATTGATTTATGTATGTTCAAATTTTTTGAAACATCAAGATTTTGGGTTTTTGACTATAAATCAAGAATTTATGGATGTTCAAATTTTTAAAACATCAATATATTGGGTTTTTGACTATAAATCAATAAATACAAATTTTTTTCGAAAATTCCTTTTGCCAGCTTCAAGATATTACTTTGACTAACGTACCTGCCAAAATTCAGCTAATTTCATTGAAAAACCAGTGATTTATGATTTTTCGTGTTTTGAAACATCAAAAAATTGAGTTTTGGGCGAAAAACGCAAAATTACGCCAAGCGCCAAAAATGGTCCTGAGGCACCGCCCAGGAGGACCTTCATGCAAAAAATCAGCCAATTTCGTTGAAAAACCGCAGAGGCCGGGCATGGCACACACATATATATATACTAGTAATATTGGTCAGTGGCCGCGTTTCGCGCGGCCACATTTAGTTTATACCAGTTCCAAACGAACCTTAAAAAAGCACAACGAAAACGAACCTCAAAAGGATTTCTTAATGTATAAAACAATGTAAAAAAAATAAGCGTATTGGGAATGAATATGAAGCATTTTAACACTTCTTTGTGGCCTTTAAAATTCCAGTGGAGTGTGAAATTTTCAAAAACTTCTATCAATGCAAGACAATTTGAGGTCAACATAACATTGCCTGCTGTTGCCTGCACCAAGAATTCCTTGCGTTTTTTTGTCTTGAAGAATTACTTGAATCATTCCAAAAACATTGGGCCCCTGGGTAGGCCAGAAATCGAAAAATTGGCTTCAGTCAATCCCTTTTTTTCACATATTTTACTAAAAATTTTTAAAACTAATTGATGGATTTTAAGTAGAACTGTTGTAGCTTCAATTTAAAAAAAAAGTCCGACAGAAAATGTTGAAAATTGGAGGAGCTATGAAGTTCCAAAGTCAAAAATTGTCCAAAAATCGCAAAAATGCCAACGTTTTCGATTGTTTCATATTTTCAATGTTTTCCATGCATGGATCCCCCCAAATAATTTTGAATAACTCATCAAGACTGATTCATAGAGCTATCATATGCCAGTATAAGTAAAGAATTCAGGGAGCCCCGAGACCCCTCCCAAAATGGCATCACGCGTATTATATAAGATATATGTGGAAAGACGGACGCAAAAATGGGGTAACTGCTTAAAGGCCAACTCTCAAAAAAACCACCCTCACAGATTTGAATGAAATTTTTTTCCTAGTTGGGGGACATCAAAGTAAGCTTGCGCTCTGAAGCGGTTTTTGCTGAATTTCATTTTATGGGCCAGGAGGGTCGCTCAAAGTTTCCTATGTTATAACATGTAAAATGGCCATTTTCAGCACAAAATCAATGATAACTCTACGTGGCAAGGTGCGCCGCATTGCGCCGCCTAATAGAATGTGTAAAATAGCCAGATAAACAAATTAAAACTCATTACTGGTTCCAAAAATTTGGGCGAAACTGGGCGCAGCCCAAAAACTGGCGAAAATGACCATTTTTGGTGGTTTTTTGAAGTTTTTCGAATATTTTAACAACTTAATATTTTTTTACGCAATCAAGACCCTGTTTTTTGAAATGTACACCCAAAAATTGAGCCATAGTCATAAAAATTAGTCCAAATAAATTAAAAAAATTTTTTTCACCATTTTTAGTCCTAAAATAGATGGAAATTTTTTTTAAATTTATTTGGACTAATTTTTATGACTATGGGTCAATTTTTGGGTGTACATTTCAAAAAACAGGGTCTTGATTGCGTAAAAAATTTCAAGTTGTTAAAATATTCGAAAAACTTCAAAAAACCACCAAAAATGGTAATTTTCGCCAGTTTTTGGGCTGCGCCCAGTTTCGCCCAAATTTTTGGAACCAGTAATGAGTTTTAATTTGTTTATCTGGCTATTTTACACATTCTATTAGGCGGCGCAATGCGGCGCACCTTGCCACATAGAGTTATCATTGATTTTGTGCTGAAAATGGCCATTTTACATGTTATAACATAGGAAACTTTGAGCGACCCTCCTGGCCCATAAAATGAAATTCAGCAAAAACCGCTTCAGAGCGCAAGCTTACTTTGGTGAGCCCAAACACTATGCAAAGTTAGAGCAAATTCGGAGATGGTGGTTTTTCTGAGACTAGGCCTTTAAGCTGGCCTTGGCCGCCCGCCGCGGCCGCGCAAAAATGGACTTCTTCATTTGCAGACCTCGTTGACGGATGTGGGCGAGGAGGGGGACGTGGTGCGTGGGACGCGGGTGGACAGTTGCCGTTGGGGCCCGGCAGTAGTGGAGAACTGTGACCGGGATGGACGAGAGTACGAAGAGTACGGGGAGGGTACCAGCGGCTATGCCATGCTCAACTTCCGCCAGCCCTTCTGCCTCCACAGCTTCAGCTTCACTGCCGAAAGGGACGGCGTCTTTGAGCTCCTCGCCACCCAACTCATCGACGGCCAACTCTCCACCAACTCCATCCTAAAAGTAGCCCAATTGCAATTTCACAATTTTTCTGCACACTGCTGCATATGGCAAAGTCACAATGCCCGGACTTCCCACACAAAATTAGAGCAAAATTGAGGATTTTAGGATTAATTCGATTAAAAACTACTTACACCAAAACTTTGCACATATGCTGTTTTGTCAATGCTGCTATGGCCGATACTAGCTTATCCGCCGCTGCGTAATCTTACTGTGCTGCTGAGTTTCAGGTGTCAGTGCCAGAAGGAGAGGAGGTGATAATGGAGGAGCAAAAGAGCAATGTAGTAGCCCTGTATGCCTCGCTGAACGGAAGATGGGATGACGGGGAAATGAATGTTTACATTTGCGACGCCTGCGATGGGGAGGACCCAGCGCCACGTCTGCCTCAAACCTGCCAGAATGTCATCATCGATAGCCTGGGCCAGGTTCAATTCTCTGCCGCTTTCAATATCTTGCGCTGTAGATGGAATTTGGATTCGAATGAAAAGTTTAGAAAAGGAATTAGGATTTCTTGATCAAATTAGAGTTAAGTTAAATAGTTTACTTGAATAGTACTGGTTATTGCTCAACGACAGCAATTGGATTACAGAAACTTCATTTTATTCAATCACCAAAAAGCTTACTGAATTTCTTTTGAGATTCCCCTCAGTGTGGGTTCGATTTCGGACAGCATCAATGTCGAGCGGACAATTTCCGGCCTTAACCTCACAACAGAAAAGCCATTCTGCGTCCAACAATTTCCTGTTAGTGGTTTGCAGTTTGCACACCGAAAATATTTTCTTTCAAATGAAATCATAGGTTTTATCTGAGGAATATTCTCTCAAACATTTTTAAACAGTTGTGCTACGTCATGTTGCACTAACAGTTGTATCTTCTGAATCAACTGACACTAAGACTGCTTACGTGTCAAACTTGAGGCGTATCCTGAGGCCGGGTGGCACAATCCCTGGCGGAATGGGATGACCTCAGTGAGCATTTCTCTGGACAGCGAAGCGGA
>JASANA010005683.1:0-10812 GCA_030248095.1 Ptycholaimellus sp. GST1_10 | reverse complement strand
GTTCAGTTACGTATTGCTGTATAGAAAATCTTGGCCATAAGGGAGACACCCACAGCCCAAACTCGTCTTTGCCGTCCTCGCCACCAAAATCTGCCTCCAGACCAGGGGTGCTCTCTAGCTCCGTTGTCGAGGGCGAGCTTTCTTAAAGTTTTTCTTTTCCTTGAGCGAGGGGTAGGGTAGGGGTAGGGTGAGGCGAGGGGGAGGGGGGAGAGGGGGAGGAGGAATAAAGAGGAGGAACGAGGAATAAAGAGGAGGAAGGAGGAAGAAGGGGGAGGGGTGTTTCTTTTGAGGGGGGAGGAGGAGGAAAGGGAAGGTGAGAGGAGGGGGAGGGAGAGGAGGGAGGGGAAGGGGGAGGAGGGGAGGAGGAAGGAGGAAGAAGGGGGAGGAGGGGAGGAGGAATAAAGAGGAGGAGGAAAATCTCGCATAACCTTTCCAGCAGCCGATGGCAGAGCAGAGACTATCGACGATCTTGTACTCTTCGGCCTTGTCATCCAAGTCCCGCAGCTCCATCGCTCGCTGCAACGTACCTAAACCGTTTTGCATGGATTTTTTGAGGGGTGGGAGATTTTTGGGGTGGGAGATTTTTTAAGGGGTGGGAGATTTTTGGGGTGAGGGAGGGAAGAGTAGAACAAAAGGAGATTGGAAGACAAACTCTTTGGTCCAGGAGCAGAGGACTTGTCCGATGACCATGCAGCCATACCGCCCGTTCACTGCCTCCCCGTCCACTACCTGCTACAGACTCTGCCTCTGCACTGCCACTGCAGGGGAGGAGGGGGGAGGAGGGAAGAGGAGGGGGAGGAAAAAAGCTCCCCCTCCATATGCCCCGCCCCACGCTCTATGCACCACACACGCACACTATTAACGCCTCCACGCTCCATGCACCTCCCTCCTCCCCTCTTCCCCCTCCCCCTTCTCCCCTCTTCCCCTCTTCCCCTCTTCCCCTCTTCCCCTCTTCCCCTCTTCCCCTCTTCCCCTCTTCCCCTCTTCCCCTCCTCCCCTCCTCACCTCCTCCCCCCTCCTCCCCTTCTCCCCTCTTCCCCTCTTCCCCTCCTCCCCTCGTCCCCATCCCTCCCCGCCACCCCTCCTCAACAAATCTCCCACCTCTCAAAAAATCTGACGTAGGCAGGGGGGAGGGAAGGGGCCTTTCGGAGACTCGGCCCTGGGGGGAGGGAAGGGGCCTGTTAAAGCGGGATGACACGGGGGGCCAGCCTTGGGCTTGTATTGTCGACTAATAAATAAATTAAATAAATTAAATAAATTAAATAAATTAAATAAATTAAATAAATTAAATAAATTAAATAAATTAAATAAATTAAATAAATTAAATAAATTAAATAAATTAAATAAATTAAGAGACAGTTTGCGAGAGGTTAGAGAATTGGTATTCCACTTACGAAAAAATGATGGTTCAAGTTGGAAGCCGTGATTGGGCCATGGTTTTGGTCCATTTAGTTGTCATCTCAGCCCAAGAAACCCTGGCCCAAAATATGGCTCCCTTACAGAGAAATGGCCATTTTTCGAACACCTACTTTTTTGACCCTTGGAGCACCGAAAAATCAAATTTTGACCAATTTCAACCAAAATAGTTAAACGAACCCCCAACTTTTATATATCAATCGAACCGTAAAAATACAACAATTTTTATGGTGACAACGATTTTTTCCAAAAGAAAAATTTTTTCATTTGATTTTTGAAAAAAACGATTTCAGCATTTTGCAATTTTGGGCACAAAAAAACTGATTTCAAAAAATGGTCAAAAAATTAAAGGCTAAGACCTAGCCTATCTTTTTATTCACTTTCTTGCCGTCATTTTGGTATATATTACATTGCAAATGGCGATGTGACAGTCGGAAAATTTTTTGATTGAAAATTGCAAGTCCGATTTTGCCCCTATGTTATAACATAGGCAAAAAATCACCAAAAAATTTTTGTTCTCAAAATTGTAATTTTTTGGCCTGAAATGTTCTATTGGGGTTCCATACACCCCGCTGTATCATTTGTTTACCCAGATTTATTCTCAATCTGCTCAAACTGAAATGCCCTTTTTCCTATGCTTTAACATTGCCTATGCTATAACATAGGAAAAAGGGCATTTCAGTTTAAGCAGATTGAGAATAAATCTGGGTAAACAAATGATACAGCGGGGTGTATGGGACCCCAATAGAACATTTCAGGCCAAAAAATTACAATTTTGAGAACAAAATTTTTTTGGTGATTTTTTGCCTATGTTATAACATAGGGGCAAAATCGGACTTGCAATTTTCAATCAAAAAATTTTCCGACTGTCACATCGCCATTTGCAATGTAATATATACCAAAATGACGGCAAGAAAGTGAATAAAAAGATAGGCTAGGTCTTAGCCTTTAATTTTTTGACCATTTTTTGAAATCAGTTTTTTTGTGCCCAAAATTGCAAAATGCTGAAATCGTTTTTTTCAAAAATCAAATGAAAAAATTTTTCTTTTGGAAAAAATCGTTGTCACCATAAAAATTGTTGTATTTTTGCGGTTCGATTGATATATAAAAGTTGGGGGTTCGTTTAACTATTTTGGTTGAAATTGGTCAAAATTTGATTTTTCGGTGCTCCAAGGGTCAAAAAAGTAGGTGTTCGAAAAATGGCCATTTCTCTGTAAGGGAGCCATATTTTGGGCCAGGGTTTCTTGGGCTGAGATGACAACTAAATGGACCAAAACCATGGCCCAATCACGGCTTCCAACTCGAAACTTCATTTTTTCGTAAGTGGAATACCCCTCCTACAAGTCATCTTAATCCTCTCGCATACTGGCTCTTAAATAAATTAAATAAATTAAAAAAATTTAATAAATTAAAAAAATTAAATAAATTAAATAAATTAAATAAATTAAATTAATTAAATTAATTAAATTAATTAAATTAATTAAATTAATTAAATTAATTAAATTAATTAAATTAATTAAATTAATTAAATTAATTAAATAAATTAAAAAAATTAAATAAATTAAATTAATTAAATTAATTAAATTAATTAAATTAATTAAATTAATTAAATTAATTAAATTAATTAAATTAATTAAATTAATTAAATAATTTTTTGGCTAAAACTGCGCAGATTTGAAATTCAAATTTCCCGCGCTACCCTGATCTCACCTTGATTTGGTGATGGTCTCCTTTATCGTGTGTGAGACCCAAGATCATCCGCCAGTTGCCCCAACTTGCTCCTGTGTTGAAGAGGGGGAGCTTGGCCAGCTGCTGGATGCCTGGCCGCTCAGTTTTTCCTAGCAGTTCCAATAATTTTTGACACCTCCATTTTTTGGTTCCAACTTTCTAAACTATGCTGTGAACCCATTTTTGGGGATTTTCCTGCAATTTTTGGTGGAATTATTAAAAAAGGTTCAAATTTGAAGCTCCCACTGGAAAATCATTCCCAGACCTCCTAGAAGCCATTTTACAGCTGCTCAAAGTGAGCGATTCCTATTAGGTGGATAACCCTGTAGTTGTGCAAACAAACTTCTCACTCCATTTTGCAGGCAAACGAACGCATCGCTGGAGCATCCGGGGCCCAAAACTTCCAGGCCAATCTCTGCCAGCCGACCTTCTGACTGTCTCGTAAGCCGAATCAGCTTTCGTAGAGCCGGATGAGTTGGAAAAGCTTGACAGGGCGAGTGGAGGCGCCAGTTTCGAAGCCTGTCTGGGGGCCTGTCTCCAAGAAGAGTACTGCATGGCTCTGGAGTGGAAGCCCGGTCAATGCAGCCTCGCGCCAGCAGGCAGTCGCGCCCTTCTCTCCGATGCTGATCCTATAGTGATCACATTCATAGCCGAATGAGCATACACTGGGACTGATGAACATTGTATTTTCAAGGTCAAGTAGGCATTTAATGGGCAAATTAATCACGCATGTTCTATGACCTTGTAGGGGAATAATCCTACCGTTGTCTGTTCTCTCCTTGCCTAGGCATGTTGTGAACAAGAATTCTTGATCTGCTGATGCATAAACATTAGCTCAATGTAATAAAAGGGCGGTATTGCCTTTCGATGAACACAATGAGCATGATAATTCTTAAACAGATTAATGTATCATGACGGAATATGCGATGTTTATGAAAATAAAAAAAATAAAAATCAAATTGAACACATTAAAAAAAGAATGGATATTTTAAAACATAGTTAGGAGAAAAGATTTTTGCTATGCGTCAGTTATTAGCAGTTGAACCAAACTTTCGAACGTGCGGTTCTTCTGGTTTTCAAGAAGATGCAATGGCATGCAAAACAATCAGTGCTGTCGCGGAAGGCATGGATTAGTCCTTCACCAACATCACTCGGCACCTAGTCAGTTTTAATCACAGCACAAATCATGTCCCCCTCAAAAAACCCGTTTCATAATTTGTAGAAGCATTTTCAGACCTCTCAAGTTGCTTAGAAGTTTGGAAGCATAGCGATGGCAGATGAGCCAACTGTTCCGGAAGTGTTCCAAAGCCAGTCTGAAGTCTTCAGCGCCTCCCTCACCGTGGAAGGGCGCCAACTCTGGTTTCCCAAGGTTGGCCGAATTTCTTGTTCGACTCAACTACTGAAATTCAACAAAAACGAAAATTTAGACAAATTACGAAGCGACCTATATTGACAGGACACATTGGCAAGTCACAGCCCGGTCTTCCGACAGATGCTCAGCGATGCTGGTGGATGGACGGAAGCACAGGAGGCCAACGTTCAGCTTCCGGATAAAAAGTTGGCTGGTTTTTGGATGGAGGGATTTGATGGGAAATGTTGGCGCAATGGATACTGGATACATGGCCAATATGAGAGCAACTTGTTGGGCAGCTCATTACCATGAAAGCAAATAACTCAAATTTCAATTTCAGCAATTTGAAACATTTGAATACTCAATATTATAAATTTATGCCTGAAATGTGCAAAAATGAGGCAGGCAAATAGCAAATAAAGCCTATTCAAATCCAAACATTCCATATGTTGCGTGCGGTACTCTAATTTTCAAACATAACCTATAGGTTCGACGACGTGTTGGAGCTGCTGTGCGTGTTGGTCCCGTGCCCGACGCTCAAGGTCGTGTGCAAAGCCAACGTAGACCTCCTGGTGGGCTTCGCCGATGAGTGGGACATGAAAGCCCTCCGCAAACAGTGCGACACGTTCCTCTTCAATCAGGCCTTCCGTTAGCACATCGTTTTGCTGTAAACCAAAACTATGCCTGAAATACCTTAAAGAAGAATTCTAAAAAGACCCTAAAACATCATTTTTGAAGCAATTTCTTCAAAACAGTTTAGTATCGAGGAATTCTTAGGGAGTAGAATAAAATCAAAGCACTGTCAAAAATTAGGGAAAGAATAAAATAGAAATGCAGAAGAACATTTCGCAGAGCAAGAAATAGGCTTTTCATTAAAAATTTTCCTTTTCAATTCTTTTGCAACATAATCTCCATACGTAAATAATACTCAAAAAGAATATATGACGCAATAAATCTATTTGAAACCTCAATTCTAAGGAACAGAATAAAATCAAAATCTGCCAAACTAACAGAATTAAAAAAACCATATATTTCGTAATTCTATATTTTGGTTGAAAAACAATTACAAAAATTTGAAACGCTGCTTCTAAATGCACATCCCTGGCATGCTCAGAGCTTCGCACGGGCGATGAGGAGCTGCTGGAGCTTCTGGTTCTGGCCAGTAAGCATCGGCTGAATAAGCTGCTGGAGGCCATTCTGCCCAAATGCCTCAACTTCAACCTCACCGACATCGCCGGCATTGAGGAAAAACTCCGGCCCGAGGTCCGAGAGCTCATCTACAAGGTTCCATACTCAAAGTTACTCAAGGTCTAAAGCAACAACTAAGCCAACTACAGAGCATGCTCTCCAAGTGGGTGGACGGAGTTTTGGTGAAGAATGCTGCCAGTGCTGGTGTCAGCACCTCCCACAATTGGAACAAAGGTATTTCATGACCTTTTTATCCCAAAGCCTCAAACATTTGAAAATAAACAATCCCGTTGTGATTCCTCTTTTTAAACATTTTTAGGTCCTCACCAACAAATGAGGTGCTCGTTTTGCAACGCATCGGTCTATGACTGGGAGCGATGCAGTCGATGCAACTATTACCGTTGCAAAGACTGCAAATACAGAGGTTTTTCACAACCCATCTACCCATTAATCACAGGCCTTTATTTCAATGCTTGTCTAGGACGACTTTGTGTCTCTACGAGGCAGGCACAACAGTGCCATGTCTGCAGCCGCCAGGGCATCGACGGTTGCTCCTGCGCTGTGAAGATGCCGGCGCCTTTTCTCGATCACTGGGCCTAGTTTTCGTGCTTTTACTGTCCTGCTTTGCATGGATTGATTCTCTGTCGGACTGCACTTGCCGGATCTTTAGTTTTCTCCAATTCTTCCTCTGGCTAGAAATCATTCTAGTTTGTACCGTGTCGCCCGATGCTTCGATTCTTTGCCGGCTCAGCTGTTTTGCTGTCCGCTTTTGTTGCATGCCAATCTTTGCTGGAATGTCAGTGGCGATCCTTCGATAAGTGGTCGGTCTGGAGACCAGTCAGGAAAGAAATCGTCGAAGCAAATACTTCAATGAAAAAATAGCCCTTTTGATAATTTCTTTTCAACAATGGCAAATTTTCGTTTCCGATCACTAAGTGCGTATTCAGGCTGGCTTTTGGTAGGAGTCTTTATCAGATCACGAGTTTTCTTCCTGAGGCAGACTTCAAGAGCTTGTAGGATGCTATCCCACCGTGGCTCACAATAGGGCTAATGTTTCTGGGCGCGCATGGAAAAAGACACTGAACTGCGCGCCATAAAAATGCAACTATCGAAGCAGGCTGAAATGAATTAGACCAGACTTTGATGCATTACTACGCAGGCTAGGGTTTGACAGCAGACGGGCATTGTGTTGCAGTGGGCGGGGGTTTACTTTTCTTTCTAGGCCATTGGGGCTGCTCTGACACCCAAAAGTACACCGCATGGAGGAACATGAAATAAGCAATTGCACATCATCTCAGGCAAATAAAATTTTGCAATAGATTGTATATACTAGTTCCGCTCTGTACAAGAACGGGACGAACAGAAAAGTGTCACGACTGCAACCGCACCTTCATATAAGGTTGCGCCTGCACTGTTAAGATGCCGGCTGCTTTTCTCGATCACTGGAGCTAGTCTTCGTCGCGCTTTTGTTGTCCTGCTGCTTTCCCGCTTTTGGTAAGTTGAAGCGGGATCCATGAGGTTTTAAGCTTTTTTGAGCAGTGACCCTGGAACTGGAGCACTGGTACTAGTGTCGACTCTTCAGTGTTTTTTGCTTCCTCATGGATTCGAAGGGCTTAGCTCAAGAGTGGCTTTTCTGGTTGAATTTTTCGGGGCAATTATTTGATAATAGGGACTTTTATTCTGCCAAATATCTGCGCAGTTAATGAACCCCTTGGTCTAGTTTACATTCAGGTTTAAGGCTTTGCAAGCGAAGCCGACGCAGTTGTCACTGTAAACAAATTTTGGGCTGATGTGGCGAGCCCCCCCCCCCCCAAAGGTTACACCCCCCCCCCCCCCCCAATGGGGTTTCGCCCACCCCCCAAGAGATACACCCTCCCCCCAAGGGTTACACCCACCCCCCAAGAGATACACCCCCCCAAAGGGTATATATTGAAAAAAATTTTATTAGCTTAAAATGCTTCTCTTTACATATCTCGAAATTTAAACTCAAGGAATTTTTTTCTAAACAACTAAATACCTACTTTTTTTGAAACATAGTTAGTCTATACCATGTTCGAAACATTATTGGCAGCTAGGCTGTTGGATACCTTCTAATTCATCGTCTTCTTAAAGAAAAAGCACGCACGTTTGAAATATTGCGATCCAGTTTTGTCAACGGGGATAAGTGCATTATAACTTTTGAGCCATTTCGTCAGCGTCGCGTTCCGCCATTCGCCCGCTAGGCAGTCCAGACACCTCAAACCGCATTCCAATTAAGGCTCGCAATTTCGTTTATCTATCTCCAACAAATTATTTATTCATCTTCCAAAAATTGCAACAGCTCTACGCTTTGAAAAATCCGAGCATTTATTCATTTCACTATTCATTTCTGAAACAGTTTGTATTAGTTGGGAAGTAAATAAACTGTGTTCAAGCATCGTTGAATCTGGACTCTGGAAGGAGCCAGTTCACACTGGCAACCCCGCATTTTTGAACTGCCGCCCAGGGCAAGGCCTGGGAGGCAGTACTAAGGATTCACCTGGTTTTGACCCTTGAGGCTATATATATATATATACCTATGTAAACACAAAATTCTCAATGGTTTCTCAACCGAATTGGCCCATTTTTTCAGAGGATGTTGGAAAAGTTGGCCGCATGAAGCCCTGCTTTTGGAGCTGGACGAAAATAATTTGTTCTTGACTTATGACCCAGAAACCTAATGTTTCAATGCCCAAAAACTGAAATAGCGGTTATTTTTGGGAATTTTGCTCCAATTTTGTGCCCCAGTAGGTAAATTTTGATGCTTAACACGAATCTGGCAATCAAATTGAAAATTTTTTGCAATTTTGCACAAATATAATAGCCTGATGTTTCAAAAACCAAAATAAAAGCTTAGCCAGTTCCACTGGTAATTTGTTCTGAATTTGGGACCCAATAGGTAAATTTTGACGCGGAACACGAATCTGGCCTTAAAATTGGATTTTTTTCAATTTTATACAACCTATGAGCCTGTTGTTTCAAAAACCGAAATTTAATTTTGAACGTTTTCCCTGAGAAATGGCTATATTTTTGGGCCCCAGTAGGTAAATTTTGAGGCTGAACACAAATCTAGCAATAAAAGTGACGATTTTCCCAATGTTACACAAACCTTCCAGTATCGGGTGTCCCGGTCCTTGGTCCAGGAACGGAAGTCCTCCTTCCCCCTCATAGGGTCCTCTGGGGCTTCTTCCAGGTCGTCTCCTGCTGGGGCCGTTTCCTGAGGCGGCTCTGCATCCGGGGGTTCCTGACCGCTCTGCTGCTCGTCGTTGTGCTCTGGTTAATGCCTGGCACTGACTAGCTGGCTCCTCCTTGGGAGGGGGCGCGCCTTGGATGAGGCGACTCATAGCGTCAGCGTTGGCATTTTCCTTGCCTTCCGATACTTTACTTCGAAGTCGTACTCGGCTAGGCGCAGTCCCCAGCGTTGGAGTCGGGGTGAGTCTGTGGAGGTGAGGGTAGGCGAGTACTGGCGCGTCCATCAGCCGCGTAGTCAGGGCCCTGAAGGCCGATTCTTCCTTCAGGCCCCACTCCCAGTCCTTCTCCTTCTTGAGCAGTTGGTAGGCAGAAGGCTATCTGGGCGTAATCCTTGATGTGGCGCCTGTAGTAGTTGACGAGCCCGAGGGCGGACATAAGTTCCTTCTTGTTGCGAGGCGGACGGCGAGTTTCTGGACGGCCCGAACCTCTTCGGCGTTGGGAACGATCCCCTTCAGCGCTCAGGGTGTAGGCCAGGAAGACGACTTGCTTTTGACCATCTTCGCTGCTTGGCCTTCAGGTTGAACTGGCGCAGTCTGTCAAGGAGCTTGGCGATGCCCTGCAGGTGCGTGTCGAAGTCCTGGGAGAAGATTAGGAGGTCGTCGATGTAGCAGAGGCAGAAGTCGTACTGAGCTGGGCCAGGACATGCTCCATGGCTTGAGCATAGCAGGCAGGGGCGTTCTTGAGGCCGAACGGGATTACCGTCCACTGGTACTGGCCCCACATGGCTTGAAGAACGCCGTCTTGGGGATGGCCCACTCGGTCGATGCCATAACCCCGTAGGCCACGTCCAGGGAAGTCCAGCACTTGGCCTTCCCGACTAGTTCAGTAGCTGCGTGATCAGCAACAGCACTGTCGCTTCCTGGTCACGGAGTTCAAGGCCCGGTAGTCGATGCACATCCGGAGGGCGGCTCGTCTGGTTTCTTCATTAGCACCATAGGGCTGGACCATGGGAAGCATGAAGGCCGGACATGCCTTTTTTCATCTTGGTCAGCTCCCGTTTGACTTCCTCTCTTGCTGTTTCGGGAATCCGGCTCAAGCCTCGTGAGACTAATGGGCCTGCGTCCCCTGTGTCTATTTCCATTTCCCCCACTGTCCACTGGCCAACTCCATGCTGCTTTTGGCGAAGCAAGTCCCTGAGTTCTCATATCAGACCTCCAGTCTCTTCTTCTGACTGGGTGTGAGGTGAGCCTGTTGCATGGGTCTCTCCCCTTCCCTTTCGATTCCTCATTTGTTGGCTCTTGTCCCCCCAGGGAATAACTGTAAGAGCTCCTCTTTTGTTAGGGTCGGCTGGGTGTCGGACTGGCTTGAACTTGGCTTTTGCTGAGGGACACGGTAGCATAGTTCTTTTTTTTTTTTTCCTTCCTCGGTGGGCTCCATTATCAGGTGTGGTTCCTCCACCTGGCCCACCGAGGTATTCTCGTAGATTGTTACTGGGGTGGGCCTTGCGTTCTCTACGAGGATGTAGAAGTAGTTGGAGGGGTCCCTCACTAGTCCCCTCGGGCTAGAGATGCCTAGCTTTGCCAGTTTCTCTATATTTGGCTCCACCATATATTGGCCTTGGAGCCGAGGGGTATCGCCATTTTTGTGCCGCACAATACATTTAAGGTATTGTCTTGTCCTGGGGGGTATCGTTGTAGTTTCTGCCGCTCGTACCGGGGGATCTTCTGCCTGTCGGATAGCCATTACAGTGAAGGGTTGGGGCTGGCTTTCTCCCACCATGAATTGCTTCGTGCTCAGGTCGAAGGTCACCGCTCCGAGCTCAGAGAATATATTATTGCCTATGATGCAGTCGTATTCGCAGTCCTCCACCACGAGGAACTCTGCTTCGACTGTGCATGGCCCTATCTGCATTGGCCCCC